>ML809349.1:0-15803 GCA_009831015.1 Picea engelmannii
ACACCCTAAAAATTCTACGTCAAATTTCACTTTTTGGGTACAACTTGATCTCTTGTGAATATCTAATTCGATCTTAGTATGAAAATGTTGCGTTTTCTCATCTTCTGTTTTTCATTTTAAGTCTTTCAAAGTTGCTCGGGAATGCGAAAAACATCATGAATTAACAAAGACTAACGTTTAATTAAAGAACCGACAACTAAAACTTCTCCCCGACGCACTAAAGGAATTCGACATCGGGAAGGATTAGAGGTGAAAAATTTCACCCGAGAGGACCAAAGTAGTCGAGACCCAACCTCCATCGGTGTAGGCAGATGGGAGTCTTAACTACATGACAAGCACCGCCAAGAATATCATCAATGACTGATCAATTCGACATCGGTGAAAGTTAAAAGAATAAGCATTGAACGAAAAAATGAAATAATAATCGTCGATCTCTGTGACGTTTTCAGCATCGGGAGTTTTGAATGATGATAAACCCTGAAGAAACTATGCGTTGATTTTGAACATCGATCCCTGATACTCACCAACGTCGGAAGTCGCAATATCTAGCTCAATTTAGCGTAATCGACGTAAACAAAGTCCCGAGTGCAACCCTTACCCACGAGCTGAGTTCTAGGTTTTTAATAAGCCCCGAGTTAGTAACACCACGTCAACATCATTTGGCATCGGAAGTGTCTAAAGGAAAATATAAATGAACTTACAAAATAACTCAGGACAACGATAATTACAAAATCACATAATTATGAGAAGCTTGAATAAGAACGCGGTAGATTTACACGCAAAGAGGAAACACGATGCTTTCAACTGATATGACTAGAATCTGTTTAGGCAAAACATTTTCAAAATTTCATATATTAAGGCTCCCATCGGGCTTAGGTTACATAAAACAAACACTAACAACACCTTGGGAAACCAACCCAATTACATCGAGAATGTGAAAATTCTCACAACAAATAGGGAAAACTATCAAAACATGCATCACTTCCGAGAATACAAAACAAGGGTCCTCCCATCATGTATCTCCTGCACACGCAAATTCTCCCGGACTGCTCTGTGCACCTTGACACATTCTTATGTTCTCCTCCTCCATCATCCTTCACGCTTTACACAGCTGCACAATCGTATCTTGTGATTCCCAAAGCTGTCTCTTGAGCCACTTTGTGCTTCCTTCGCGACCTGGTGGTGTTGATACCTCCTGGTTCTGCACCGCCAGTTACCTCCGCAATTCTCTATTTTCTTGATAAAGTTCGGCTATGGAAATTTTTTCCTGCTCTAGTTGTTGATTGGGGTTTTCAACGTTAGAACTGGATACCCCTGTCCTTCACATTCGGCTCCCGCTTCCTCGACTCGCAGTCCCGATGGGCTCTAGTCGGGCAGCATGCATCATGAACTCCTCAGCGGTCGGGTATGCACTTAGCTCATTCAAGATGTGGCTTCCTCCTACTTCCTTATTTTTTCTAGGCCTTCCCCTCCTCTACAATGTCAGCTTTTGAGAGGGCGTGGCCTCCAACCTGTGTCCTTCAGACGAAATTTTCTCCACTTTGACCTCTTCTTGAGGCGTTGACATCCTTTCAGAGCAAAGGTAAGGATATCCTTTTGAAATCTCGGAGACATCCGATGAAAATAAGAAGGATTCCCAGGCATGTTGGGGTTCGGACCTAGCACTCTGGCTGCCTTGTATACCCCGCCTCATGTTTTGAGGGGATCCCGTGGAGAGACAACATGTGCGTGCTTATACATTCGCGACTATATGAATGGCCACAACATAGAGTCTAATAGAATTGGACTCACAAGACCAATCCCTACTTGTATACAAACTCATTCGATGCTTACAACCCGGATAGAACATCTAAGATTTATAGCAAAGCGGAGCAATGAGACGGAACGTGCCAAGGAATACTCATACATTATGACGGGATGTTTTGAAGAATTAACACATCATATATTCATGATGGATATGATCTAGGACATGTGAAACGTAGTTGATAGGAGTCGCAGCGAATATACGGTACAATCATTTCCAATCTCTTTAATCTTCCTAGCCTCCACTATTAGCGAATGATGGTAAACACACTTGGTGATACGGTCTCTGGGGTAACAACTTGCCTCGACCTAGGGCATTTTAAAACGTCCTTTATTGCGGCATCCAACCTTTTGGGAGCTGACACACACTTTCGGCATACATTTAGCTCTGGCATCCTTTCCAGACCCCAAGGGGAAATCGGCCTTTGGAATGGCTTCAATGCTCGTGTCTTTCGTACCTGATATACCACGCTATGGCACACAGATGTAACTCATCCAAACTGAAGAGGAGTGGTGGCGCAGACAGAGACGCTATAGGTCATTCAAAAAGGTTACGGGGATCACGTAAGTATTTAAAAATCAAGACTAGCAAGCTCTACAGGTACGCATCAATTTGTTTTTTTTTTCGCTTACATCTTCCCATGTTTTCCTAATAAGTAATTTATAAACGATGTCAATCACGATTGCAGGAAATATCTCTCCGACTACCGAACAAATTTTGGTCTATAACCTCACCAAGGAACCCAAAGGAAACATTGGGGTAAGATCAATGAATCAGTGAAGGATATAGGACTCCCCGATTTCGGTACCCCCGACAACTTTTTCGACTTGTGAAACAGAGTCGAGTTGCATGCCAATCAAGATTCACTGTGGGTTGAAGAGCTTGTGAAGATGACCGACGCGGTACCAGGTCAAGTGCAACGATTTATGGACCATCCGATTAGAGCTCGAACTATGCTACATCAGTTAAACTCCAGTCTAGCGAAGTACCGAACGCATGTGATGGGCATCAGAGGGATACATGCGGCTCCAATGGAACAACACCATTTTCCATGGACTCAAACCTGTGACGAACTATTTATCAGTTGGTCCAAGTATGATAAAAGTCATCCTTTCAAAGATCTATCTTGAGTTGACCGTTAAAGAAGTTGTTAGAAGATTATGCCACATGGTGTATTTTTCTTCGATTAAACTGCACTTAGCCGTTGTTTTTAGTTGAACTTTAGATTATAAATAAATACATCGACCAATTAGTTAGGGGTCGATGGTTGTGGCAAGAACTCTTTCTTTCTGGTTGTTAAGAATTATTTTGAAGCTGCTTTGAATTGAGAAGTCCTTCTGGACCAAAGACAAGTTATTTTCATCAACTGCATGTGTGATTGGATGTGGAGAAGAACTATTTCCTATCCTGTTTCATGAATGATGTTGTAATGAGTAAGAGAAATTAATTATGTTGTCAAGTTATCTGGTGCAATGTTTTGTTGTTCTTTGCCTTATTGATGAAGATGAATCGCTGTGTTATTATGTAATGAATGGTTCTGGTAGATGAATTATTTTTCTTGACATTATCTCATTTCATATGTGTTTTCTTTCTAGTAGTTAGTATCTCAGACAATAATTGGATTCTCACATGGTTAATGTATTAGTACTAGGCCCTGTGGTATAAAATTGTCATCTGCATGCTTGAGTACAGGGTTATCCCAAGTTCAACCTCTTCCCCTTAGTTAAGCTTAATTCCATTTTTGTTGCCAAGTTGGTTTATACCAGCTTACATCTCATATCGGTCCCACCCAAGAGAAAATATAAAAAAGAGAATAGTCCAAACTGAAGGAAGATCCTTCACAAGAAAACGTAAAGCCCATTGATAATTTGGTCAGATCGCAAGATCTGGAGAACCATTCCACTAGTAAACACTACATATTCTAATTGGGCCTTGGTGGCGGGTTTGGTTCCTACTGTTGAGTCAAGGGATTTAAGACCCATCAACAGGCTGGCGACAACACTGATCGCAAGTCCACATCTGGTTACTCACTCAGTCTTGGTTCCAGGCCTATCTGTTGGTCCAGCAAGAAGCAGGCTGCTATTTCTCTTTCTTCAGCTGAGGCAGAGTATAGAGGGGTCATTAACATAACCATTCAGGCTATGTGGCTATAGAATTTTCTCATTGAGTTGGGCATTCAGTTTCATCGGGTGATCGTCATCTAGTGTGACAACCAGAGCACTCTGAAGTTATGAAGAGATCCAGTTCAGAGGCAGTGGATGAAGAACATCGAGATCCACATGCACTACATCTGGGACTTAGTACACGAGGGGATCATCGACCTACAGTTCTATCCTTCAGCAAAACAGACGGCAGACATCTTCACCAAGACCTTCACTAAGCAAAAGTTCCATTCTCTGCGAAGTCATCTTGGAGTGAAGGACACAGTTTCCTAGCAACTATAGTTCTTCTTTTTACATACATTGTACCTTGAGGGGGGGGGTTTCCCATGATTTTTCCCTCTTTCCTCACTTTATTTCAGTGTATCTTTTTTATTTGGGTACCTAACATGGCCTCGTTGTCGGGACCCATTCTTTATTTTCACCATAGTCATATTTAGGGGGGTGTTGGAGTTACTTCACACACACCTAGGATTTCTTTTTCCTAAGGTTTTTCCTAGGTTTATATTCTTTTTCCAGTCTCCTAAAGTTTAGGGAGAATATTCCTCTAGGAGAATATTCTCTTCAGTTTTCACTTCAGTTTGACTAGTTGATTAGACTCTAGATGCTTCATTGGTTTTGTCACCATGCAACATTGGGATCATCACCATCTAAAGTGAATTAGCCTTGGTATCATAACCAGACTAATGCATTACCCATGATTCCTTGATCTCCTCCTCACTTCACTCCATTTCATTTAGTTAACTGAATACTGGTAGACTAGTTAACTTAGCTAGGTGGCAGTTCACTCTTGTAACTACCCAAGAGACTAGAATAGGTGGCAGCTCACTCCCATAACTATTGGTGTGTGTCCATATCACTCTATACCACCACTATGGCACATTGGCTTCACCTCCAATGTGCATTTGTTGAGTTATACAGAGTATATCATATGTAAATTATTCATTATTCATAACGGTTAATGATAATTCTTCGATTCTTTCTCTTTTGCTTCTTCTTTCTCAATTTCTCTCTACAAATGTGTGTGGTATTTTCTAGATAGATCTATTATGTGAAGGTTCAACACATTTACACCTACAGGGGATTGGTGTCCTCTTTCATTTGCAGGCTAGTGCTTGAAGTTTATGATTTGGTGTTCATTAGAGGACTAGTGTCCTCATAGAGAATTATTTTGAAATTTATCTATAAAATACTTTCAAGGTTTTCACCTCTATATGTAACATGTTGGTTATGATAAGTATCTCTCTGATATTAATTCTTGCAACAATAAATTATAATGTGTTTTAAATAAGTGTAAAACAAATTGTTGAAAGTGCTCAGTATTGATTCACCCTCCCCTCTCAATACTACTAACATTCCGATAATTGGTATCATATAGCATTCCTTCAGCAACAATCTAACCACTAGAAGGAAGATCCCAACAGGTCACATGGAAAAACAGGAGAGGTTATCCTTAAGAAAATATCCATACTTTGATGGAACGAATTATGCCTTCTGGAAAATCAGAATGAAAGTGTATTTGCAGTCACTAGGGTATGATGCTTTGGAATCAGTCAAGAATGGTTATGAAACCCCGACAAATCCTATTTTTGATATAGGAGCAAAGAATCTTGGTGAAAATAATGCAAAATACATGAATGTAATTCTGTAAGGGTTATCAAAATCAGAATTCACCAAATTTATGCATTGTAAATTAGCAAAGCATATGTGGGATAAACTAGAGAACACCCATGAAGGAGATGATAAAGTCATGTAAGAAAAGATACAAACTCATAAGAGTCAATTTGAAAGCATCGATATGAATGAGGAATAAAACATTGCAGCATACCTTTTACATGTAGATGAAACCATAAACATCATAAAAGGTTTTTGGGAAACCCTTGATGAGCAATTCATCATGCAGAAATTACTCATGTCACTACCTATGAGATTCAATCCTAAGATATCAACTCTTGAAGACAAAAAATACTTGGACAAACTAACAATGGTTGAATTGCATGGAATTCTTACAGCCTATGAGATGTGAATATGACAAGAAGAAGTTCCTACAAGAGAAGCAGCATTCAAATCCTCAAGGAAGACAAGCAGAATAAAAGGAAGATCTAGTGACAACTCAAATGACGAATCTAATGAAGAAGAAGCCAACTTTGATAGAAGGCTCCAAAGAGGAACCATAAAATATAAAGGTAAGCTTCCTTTTAAATTTTTTAACTATGGTGAAGTGGGACACTTTGCTACCAAATTCCCTCATAATAAAAATAGGGACAACAAAGACAAGGACAATTTTAATTCTAACGAAAGAACAAAGGGTAAAACTCAAAGGAACAAATACTTTCAAAAGCAAAAGAAGAATATGTATTCCAAAGTGGAAGATTACTCACCTTTAGAAAGTGATGAAGAGATTGAAGGAGATGTTTTGTTGATGGCTCAAGAAACAGAGTCCAATGAATATGAAGACAACAATTGTGTCCCATATATTGGATAAAATGAAGATGTGGATATTGGTATTGAAGGAGATTACTATGTTCCCTAGATGAAATAAATAGGCTGAGAAGAAAGAATAGACAGTTGAAATAAAAATTGTCACATAATTCTGATCTAGTTTCTCAACTAGAAGAATAAAAGAAAATTGAAGAGGAAATAATGATTCAACTACAGAACAAAGAAGAAGACGGTGAGAAACTTGAAAAATAAAATGTTTTCTTAATGAAGGAAATCGATGTACTTATAGCTGAGTTGAAAAACAATAAAAAACTTGAGCAAATTTCCATGACGTTAGACAATATGCTTAGTAACCAAAGATCACCATTCAACAAAACTGGACTCGACTACAATCCCAACCTCACATTACAGAAAACCTAGGAACAACCCAGGAGTTATGCTATGACCCTGATCAATCCTATTGAAATTAATGATAATAGTAATAAACCAAACCCAGACCAACAAAATCCAGTTACTCCTCACAGGAAGGATGAATTTAGAGAGGTGATGACACCAAGAATATCGACTATGAACATGTATGAATATCTCTTTCTAGGTAATTTTTATTCTTGCAACAATTTTGGTCATAAAGAAATAGACTGCAAAGCATATCCAAGAAATTAACAAAGAAGGAATGGAGGTATGTTCGGTGCTTCAAGAAATAAATATGTGAGCAACAAAATAATAAAAAATTGTTGACAAAAGAAATAGGAACTCATTTTCTCCACTATTTAACTATGATATTGAATGTTATAAATGCCATAATTTTGGTCACAAATCTCAGAAGTGCAAGAGTTGGACACAGGTCTCTATTAAGAAACATATTTCTAACAACATTACTACCAAAGTTTGGAGGAAGAAATAAGATAAGAGTTCCCAAGAAGAATGTGATTTAGCAATGAATGCTCAAGATAAAGAGATATATTGGTACATAAACAGTGGATGCTCAAAACATATGACTGGGGACAAAAACAAGTTTCTTAAGATAAAGAGAGAGAAAGGAGGAAGTGGCTCATTTGGAGATAATAAATATTCCAAGATAATTGGGAAAGGTAAATTCATCCTTGGAAGTCATAAGGCCACAACAGAAAACGTTCTTCTAGTTGAAGACTTAAGGCATGACTTTCTAAGTGTCAGTCAACTATGTGACTAGGGACACACACTCTTGTTTAACTCTCAAGAATGTGGAATAATAAAAGAAGACACTGGAAGAATAGAAACAACAATCAAAACTCCAAATAATGTATACATTCTAAATAAAATTGGAAGAGAAGTATGTTGTGTGGGACAGACAGATGAAAGTTGGTTATGGCATAGGAGAATGGGAAAATTAAGTTTTGACAACTTAATTAAGATCAGTAACAACCAGGAAGTAAAAGGCATGCCCAAAATCATGAGGCCGACAAACCCAATCTGTAAACATTTTCAACATGGGAAACAAACTGAAATGAGATTCATAACCAAGGAATATTCAACTTCAAGACCATTGGAACTCATCCACACTGATCTTTGTGGGCCAACCAAATCACAAAGTCTGAAAGGTAACCATTACTTCATGTTGTTCATCGATGATTACACAAGAATGACCTAGATAATCTTTCTTAAGCATAAATCAGAAGCTTTTGGGAAGTTTAAGGCTTAGAAATCATTGGTTGAAAATGAAACAGATTTGAAGATCAAGTGTCTAAGATCAGATAATGGAGGAGAATTCACCTAACATGAGTTAAATAAATTTGTGAAGTTCATGGAATAAGAAGACACTTCTTAGCTGCAAGAACTCCTCAACAAAATGGAGTGGTTGAAAGGAAAAACAGAATTGTACAAGAAATGACCAGAACTATGCTAAATCAAGCTAAACTGACAGATATATTTTGGAGATATGCAATCCACATAGTTGTCTATATTTTGAACAGAGCACGGCTCTGAGCTAATAGTGACAAAAATCCATATGAATTTTGGAAGGGAAGGTCAGCAAATGTCAAACATATTAAAATTTTCAAAGAAAATGTTACATAAAAACAGATCTTGACAATCTTGGCAAGTTTGACTCCAAATGTGATGAAGGTATTTTCCTTGGGTATTCATCTTAAATAAAATCTTACATATGTTTAAATCTGAGAACAGATAAAATTGTTGAAACTGCAAATGTAAGAGTGGATGATGAAAAGCTCGGAAGGATCAATATGCAAACAAATGACCAACCAATAGTAACAAGCTATAATGAAGAAGAGCGAGATAATGAGGAAGATAATGTTGAAGAAGAAGAAGAAGAGAAAGATAATGAGGAATATAATGTTGAAGAATATAAAGACAATAAGGAAGTGAATACCAAATAAGAAGAAGAGGAAGCTCCTAGAAAAGACACAAAGGCTCCCTCAAGGTATGTTCAAAAGAACCACCCTGAATAACAAATTCTTGGAGAGAACAACAAAGGCATCCAAACAAGAAGACAATTAATAAGATCACATGAACATGAAAATTTGTGTATATTGTCTAAAATAGAACCCAATAACTTCTTTGAATCCATCAAAGATAAAAATTGGGTCAATGCTATGGATGAAGAATTAGATAAAATTGAGAAAAACAAAACTTGGGAGTTAGTTCCAAGACCAAAAGAAAAGAATGTAATAGGAACCGAGTGGGTTTTAAGGAACAAACTAAATGAGGATGGACAAGTAGTGAGAAATAAGGCAAGGCTAGTGTGTAAAGGATATGCTCAAGTTGAAGGGGTAGTCTTTAATGAAACTTTTTCTCCAATAGCCAGACTAGAAGCAATTAGAATATTTTTGGAATTTGCAAGCTATAAGAATATAAAAGTTTATCAAATGGATGTTAAATCTCCATTTCTAAATGGAAATTTGGAAGAAGAAGTATTTATTGAATAGCCTGAGGGGATTCAGTTAACAAAAAAACAATATTATGTATGAAAATTGAATAAATCCCTATACTTTCTAAAGAAAGCACTTGGAGCATGGTATTTGAGGCTTGATAAGTGCCTACAACAGTAAGGATTCAAGAGAGAAAATACAAAAAGTAACACTTACATCAAAGAATAAAATGGAAATATAATTATCATTGTGGTCTATGTATATGACATCATCTTTGGAAGAGAATCTAATGATATAATTCAAAGGTTATCAAAGAACATGCAAAAATAATTTGAGATGTCCATGCTAGGTGAGTTATCCTTCTTTCTAGGACTTCAAATCTCTTAGTCAAATAAAGGCATATTCCTCTCACAGAAAAAATACATTAAGGAGATGTTAAATAAGTTCAAAATGGAATATTGCAAGCACACCAGTACTCCCTTGACAATAGGTTGTAAGTTGAGTAAGGATGATCAATCACCATATTATGATCACACCATGTACATATTAATGATTAATATCCTTTTATATGTAATTGCATCAAGGCCTGATGTTATGCAATTTGTTGGATTGGTTGCAATATTTCAATCTGCACCAAAAGATTCACATGTGATGGTAGTCAAGAGAATTCTCAGATACTTGAAGGGCACAATGGATTTTGGACTCTGGTATCCAAAAGGAGAGAATTTTACTCTAACAGCATACACTAATGCAAATTGGGTAGGTAGTATTGATGACAAGAAAAGAACAAGTGGTGGAGCATTATTTTTGGCTAGTTGTTTAGTATATTGGTTAAGAAAGAAATAGTATTCAATTTCCATATACACGGAAAAAGAAGAGTACATTGCAGAAGAATCGTGTTGCACGCAAATCCTTTGGATGAATAAAGCACTGCAAGATATTAAGGAAGAATGAAAGAAACCAATTTCTATACTATGTGACAAAACCAGTGCCATCAGAATTTCCAAGAAACTAGTAATGCACTCAAAGAAAAATCATATTCCAATCAAATATCATTTTATGAGAGAACAAGTGAATGATAAGACTATCAAGTTGTTGTATGTTCCTACTAAGGAAAAAATTGTCGATATGTTTACGAAACCCCTACCTAGAGGTACATTTGAGTATCTCAGATAGAATATGGGAGTCATTCCCATTTCCTGGTGAAAGATTCAGCAAAAATTTGTTGGGAGCTCAGCAGAAAAAAAATATCAAGGGAGAGGACATGTTGGAAAAGGGGTAGACCCAGGGTTCAGTTCTAATAGTGCACCAATAAGCCCTAAATACTGTCCCTTTTGGCAACACCTACAAAGCAGATGTAGTCTCACCTGAAATAGCTATAGGGGGTTGCGGGACACAGGTGTCTACAACCAGAGGAAATGCAAAGTGGATCCAAGGAAACACTCTCACACAGATCTAGTTATTCTTTATCTTTCTCAAGCCTACTACATGAACTATATCTCATATCTAACACAATATGCATTAACAGTATATCATAGATCAGAAGAACACAACATCAATCACACACAACAACAATATATACATGGTTCACCCTCTCCCTAGGGCTACGTCCACAGAACTGTGCTTTATAATATATTATATGAAAGCATACAGTCCTATCTACACTTTGATCTTGTAGATCTCTCTTTCTTTCTCTTCTCCTCTCCCCTCCCTACGCACCCAGCTGCAGGGTTGATCTTCACACCCAACTGAAGATCTTACAATACAGACTTCTCTCACCACACAATACTTCTCTCTCAGCAATAACAACAATCACTCATCATCACCTAATCGACCCTATCCCAATTCCTCTTGACCTTTATTTATACATTATAATGACTCTCGGACAACCTTAGGATGAAACCTAAGTGTCAAAACCCTAAATACCAAAACCCTAGGTGTCTAAAACCCTAGGTCAACTTGACCCACATTTTCAAGGCTTCTCCAACCCGCCTTTGCTTCTTTCTTGTGAGGTGCTCCAAAGCATCCATTGGTGGATTTTTCCGCTTGCTGAGTCATCCACGATCCATATTCCTTGCTGATATGTCTTCCTCGATCTCCCCATCCAACATATTATTTTCTCTTACTTCGCTCCATCTTTTGTGCTCTTTTGGTCACTTCGACCCAATCTCAGTCAACTTGTCTTCCACGCAGTTCACACTTCACGCTTCTTTCCTTAATCTTCACAACCTTCCATAACCAAGGGCCAAGAGGCCCCCAACACTCACATGTGACTTGTCCCGAGGCACTTTAGGTCTAAATGTTCTATTTTTCTTCGTCTTCAAACTGTGTGAGGCAGCCTGTGCTTTCTGCTCTGCCCCTTCCTTCCTTTTGCAGACTGTCTTTTCTGTCTCTAGTACCTAGTTTCAACTGCACCTGGTACCTAGACCCTTTTTCTCATGCTTCTATTGGGAGCTGCGAGGGCGCTGGTTGTCATAGTACAATTTCAACCGACTCCCATTCACCAAATCTTCCTTCCATTCTCCATTCAAAGTCTTCAACTGCACAGCTCCTCCTTCTATAATGTAAGAGACCTCATATGGCCCAATCCAATGTGTCCTGAACTTCCCTAGATGCTTCATGAACTTGCTATTGTATACCAATACCAAATCTCCTTGCTTGAAGGTTTTCTTCTTGATGTGCATATCATGATAGGCCTTTTCTCGTTCCTTCCTTCCTCTGAATCCACCACGAGGGTTGAAGTTTCCTCTTCCTGGGGAGTTAAACTGCGTAGTATTTCCTTCTTGTTGTACTTCACCTTGAATTCTATATGTGTATCTTGATATTTCATGCAAGAGGTCATAAGCCCTACAATATTTCTCATCATGCCCCACAGATTTACAGAATATGAAATAAAGGTTGGTAGGTGTTTGGACATATTTTTGCATGTAATATCATTCTCCAGGGCAATGTATATGTCTACATACCTCGTGCCAAGGTAGAGTAACCTGCTTCAAAGGGCTTGGGGCTCCTGAAGCCAAGTACTCATGAAGTAGAGGATAGTTCTCCTTGTCATGACCTTATGATTTGCATCTGATACACCAAATATCTTCTCTTTTATATTTTCCCTTATCCTTTTTCATATCTTCAACCTACAATGATAGGCTAGTTAGTTGACTCAAAATTTGACTCATAACTAAGTTGGACTCTCCCATAGGGGATGATTCTAGTTTCATGGCGATCTCCAATGCCTCAGCCTGCGAAGCAATATTTTTTTGCATCAGAGGGACTCTGATGTGTGGTAAGAGGGCAGCAATAAACCGTTCTTTATTTTGTTCATCTGAAATCTGAAAACTCAAATGACCTGTCAAGGTATTAAACCTCTGATCAAACTCCCAAACAGGTTCAGCTACTTTCTGCTTGATTTATTTCAACTCGATGATGTACTGCGACTTTGACTTGGGTTTCTTGAATTCTGCAATCAACATAGTCTTGATCTCGTTCAGCGGTTTCGGTTGTACAACTCCTTGGATGAACTTCATGTACCAGCTCACTGCACGGTCTCTCAGGGTAGTACTAAACTAAGATCTCTTAATAGCTTCATCAATGGCATTCTTAATACTCCATACAACTTTGCATAAGAACCAATGTTGATCACGATCTTTAGATCCATCTCCCCTAAAGATGGGTAACCTCATCTCATTTGCCATAGCTCTTCCTAGGGTTCCTGACTGAGTATGCACTGAACCACTTGTACCAATTCTCTGAGTCCTTTGATAACTTAGGTTACTCTGGTTACTTAATGATGTTAAAACAATAGGAGGCGTAATAGTACTTACTTCAACAATATGCATAATTCCTGAAGTTTCTGACTCTTCTTGGCGAGGTTTTTCAGTCTTCCCTTCTTATTCCCTAGCAGACTCGGAATGTTCCTCATTCAGTAAATCTTATTCTTTTCCACTGTAGAACCCTTCTTCCTGTGCTGGTGGTTCGTGATTCTTCTCAAACAAGTTCACCCGAGGAATTTCTCTGAAGGTTCTCCCACTACGTGTGTGTCCGACCTCTGTGTCGCTGTCGCTGTCTAAATTCTTGAACATTAGATTTTTCAATCTGACCCACTACTATATCTTCAGGATGTTCTTCTCATGCAACAACATCTTGATCTTCAACTTCAAGAAGTGTAAAAAATTTCCTCTTGGTCCCTTAAAGAAATATCTCTCTGCTTGGCTATATGATTTTACTCTATCAATAGAAAACTTAGTAATGTACCCTCCAATGGTACTATCAAACCAGTGATCTACTACTCTTGACACAGCGTTATCAACTCTCTTTACCTTCTTGATCAGATCCGACATCCAAACCACAGGTGGTTTGAGTCTGATTTCAAATTGGGTATCTGCTAATTTGGCTAGCCACTCGTATAGATCCTAATGAATTCCTCCGAAGAAAATCTCGTGTATATCAGTAAAGATATACCTTCCCATCCAATCCTTTGTACTAAGATTAGGGTTCTTATTCTAAGATTTAGTGAATTCCTTATCTTGTTCTTCTATCAACTTATGAATATTTGCATTCGATGGAAACCACCTTGACATTCCCTCAAGAAGATATCGGTCCCACCAACAGAACCATTTTTTGGCACAGGGGAAGACGCAGGGTTCAGTTCTAACAGTGCACCAACAAGCCCTAACTACTCGCCCTTTCGGCAACACCTGCAAAGAATATGCAGTCTCACCTGAAGTAGCTATAGGGGGTTGCAGGACACATGTGTCTACAACCAGAGGAAATGTAAAGTGGATCTAGGGTAACACTCTCACACAAATCTAGTTAGTCTTTATCTTTCTCAAGCCTATTGTGTGAACTATATCTCAAATCTAACACAATACTGCATTAACATTATGTTAGAGATCAGAAGAACACAACATCAATCACACACAACAACAAGATATATGTGGTTCACCCTCTCCCTAGGGATACATCCACATAACTGCGCTTTATAATATATTAGATGAAAGCATACAGTTCTATCTACACTCTGAGCTTATAGATCTCTCTTTCTTTCTCTTCTCCTCTCCCCTTCCTATGCACCCAACTGCAGGGTTGTTCTTCACACCCAACTGAAGATCTTACAATACAGACTTCTCCCACCACACAATACTTCTTTCTCAACAATAACAACAATCACTCATAATCACCTAATAGACCCCATCCCATGTCTTTTTGACCTTTATTTATACATTACAATGACTCTGGAACAACCTTAGGCCGAAACCTAGGTGTCAAAACCCTAGGTGTTTAAAACCCTAGGTCAACTTGACCCACGTTTTCAGGGTTTTCTAGCCTGTCTTTCCTTCTTTCTTATGAGGTGCTCCAAAGCATCCATTGGTGACTTTTTCCACTTGTTGAGTCGTCCACGATCCATCTTCCTTGTTGATCTATCTTCCTCGATATCCCCATCTAATGGCTTTTTTTCTCTTACTTCGCTCCATCTTTTCTACTCTTTTGGTCACTTCGACCCAATCTCAGTCAACTTGTCTTCCGCACAGTTTGTATTTCGTGCTTCTTTCCTTAATCTTCGCAACCTTCCATAACCAAGGGCCAATAGGACATATGGTTTCATGTTGCAAAGAAAAATGAAGAATACAATGTAAGGAAGATAATTAGCTCAGGGGGGGCTACAAAAATAAAAACCTTTGTCATTGATGTCAAAGGGGGAGAGTAAAAGAACAAAGGGAAGATATGATTACAACAGACTGTAGAAATATCAAAAATTGTGTGTTGCCATCAATGACAAAGGGGGATATTGTTGGAAATTGTCTTGTCATTGATGTCAAAGGTAGTCATGGGAGTCTTTGATATCACAGTAAGAGAATACTGACTATTGTCAATGATAGGGAGAGACAATGAAGGAATCCATGTGTTGTGCATATCTTCCTTGTGTGAATAACAAGTCCTAGGATCGAACCTATAGATAAATAAAGGAAGTGCAACAAAGCATATGGACTGCATCAACAAAGGAGTAGAAAAAGACTTAAATTGAAGAAACATGATTAGGATGAATTTTAGTATGAAATCGAAAAATATTTTACAAAAAACAAGGAACGACAACCTTCAGAACAAGCTGAGGATTTAACCGTGATCATTGATTTGGTTTAACCAAAGATAGCGCATGTAGAAGCTATTCAACAGTATAAGTAAATGGACCGCCGAGAATAGATATTGAATATAGATCTCTCCTGATCAACAGCCAAAATTAATTCTCAGTTCGGAGCCTGATTCATTGTTGAAATACTTTTGGAGTTAATCTTTCGGAAGAGAAAGGAAGTGTTATAAAAACACACTCCAATGAAGAAATATGATCAATGGTATAGATCAATCGAAGGAAAAATATCGATGGTCATAATTAGGTTTTAGGTCGAAGTCCAAAGCAGCAGTGAAAATCCTTCAGAGTATCATATTCGGAGTTGAAAGGACATAGCAATGAAAATTACTCTAAAAAAGGTTGAGCGGCGGATGGAAGAGATTAATTTGGAGTGATCCAAACTGATATAT
>ML809349.1:15903-26984 GCA_009831015.1 Picea engelmannii
AATTGTCTTGTCATTGATGTCAAAGGTAGTCATGGGAGTCTTTGATATCACAGTAAGAGAATACTGACTATTGTCAATGATAGGGAGAGACAATGAAGGAATCCATGTGTTGTGCATATCTTCCTTGTGTGAATAACAAGTCCTAGGATCGAACCTATAGATAAATAAAGGAAGTGCAACAAAGCATATGGACTGCATCAACAAAGGAGTAGAAAAAGACTTAAATTGAAGAAACATGATTAGGATGAATTTTAGTATGAAATCGAAAAATATTTTACAAAAAACAAGGAACGACAACCTTCAGAACAAGCTGAGGATTTAACCGTGATCATTGATTTGGTTTAACCAAAGATAGCGCATGTAGAAGCTATTCAACAGTATAAGTAAATGGACCGCCGAGAATAGATATTGAATATAGATCTCTCCTGATCAACAGCCAAAATTAATTCTCAGTTCGGAGCCTGATTCATTGTTGAAATACTTTTGGAGTTAATCTTTCGGAAGAGAAAGGAAGTGTTATAAAAACACACTCCAATGAAGAAATATGATCAATGGTATAGATCAATCGAAGGAAAAATATCGATGGTCATAATTAGGTTTTAGGTCGAAGTCCAAAGCAGCAGTGAAAATCCTTCAGAGTATCATATTCGGAGTTGAAAGGACATAGCAATGAAAATTACTCTAAAAAAGGTTGAGCGGCGGATGGAAGAGATTAATTTGGAGTGATCCAAACTGATATATATGGAGAAGAAACGTGTCAGCATGTAGAAGTGTTTCGGAGTCAAAAATGTTGCAGTAATGAAAGATCTCTGATGAATACAGTACGATGAATGGTCCAAATGATTTTGGGATGATCCAGGTGGATGGATATGAGAATGACACATGGTAGTGTCTTCACGAACCAATAACTCTAACTTGATTAATCAATGGTCCATATTGGTGAAGGAATATCTGATAGACAGATAGGATGGATTCGGAGTGACCCTGGCCAAGGGTTAAGGAGAGACCACGTAGTAGTATCCCATTTGTTTTTGGAGCAAGGCTATCACAGTCAAGTAGTTGGAGTAAATCTGATAGAAGTACAACGATGAACGGTGGAGATCTACTCAAAATTGAATAGATAAACTAAAAAGGAAGATACATGTGGCATGCCACTAGAGTGACACGTGGCAGCTAACAGTGCTTGGACATGGAATCAGTGAACTAAATTGTGACACATGGTGGTGACGTGGACGAATGAGAAAGTGACACATGGAATTCAGATTGACAAGTAAGAGGTTGACATGTTGCATCCATGTGTGAGTGTTGTGGAATATGCGTAGTCCAGTGGTATCAGGACGATGATCCATGATTGTTAGATATAGATAGATCATTGATGGAGATGATGAAAGCATTCAGAGTCTGAGGAGGAAGGTGAAATATCATCGAAGTCGAAGTTTCAGAGCTTTCTGACATGCACTTTTAAAATTACTCTGAAGATTAAACTGTGAGATGCAATCTGGAACGTCCTTCATAGTGAAAATCAATGGCTAAGAATAAAAGTTGAAATAGTCCGAGGAGAGATCATTGTCATCCATATGGAAATCGTTCAATGGATGGTACAGATTCTTTGACTATATTTCAAGATGCAGATCCAATCGTCCATTTGAAAAAAAAATCAACGACTGTGAGGATATCTCGCACTAGGAACGACTCGTAGGTTAACCAGAGGAATAAATCCTGCAAATTTTAGGAGACAAGGTAACCTAGTGGAAATGGAGCTTGTTTATATGAACAAGAATGGGCTTAATGCCTAAATAAGACATGTCAATATGATAGAGGCTAGATCGACAGATGACAACAAATTTAGACCAAATCCAACGGTGGTTGAGTGATGAGATCCAAAGGGTCTGATAGCCTGTACATTCAAAAGATATGGAGGTTATATTTGACGATCACGATCCACTCAAGAGACAGTTTAACAACTCATGTCCGTCAAAATGGTGTACTTGAGTGTTTCAACACCTCGATGGTCCCGACATGAAAGAATAGATCAACAGTTTAGATTCAATCCAGGATGATATCAGACAATGGATGAGTGTCGAGGATGAGCAAGACAAATAGAGTGTAACAGAAGGAACAGAGACCATATTTCACGGAGGTTTTTGTAGCCTTTTTCGAAGAATCGATCGACCTGGAGTCAACCATACACGATATGTACATGGACAAACTATTAAGGAAGTAATCACTATAAATGGAAATTCCCTAATCAAGCTAAGTGAGATGATAAGGGGAATGAAGTGGATTTGAAATAGAAAGGAAGCATAGTAGAGTTCATATATCATGAACCTCATTGATGCAAACCCCCACCCAATCCCTAGGGTCCACGCGACCTCTTGGTCTAGGATCGATTAAATTTCGGAGTTGGATCAGCTCACAGATTCCTTTTGAGCCCTCAAAACCAATTACACAGGTCATTTACCTTCCTTCTCGAATACCAAATCCACTTTTCAGGGGGGCCTAAGAACCAACGAGCCCTATAAGGGACTGTGGGCCAAAAACCGTGAGGCAAATCTCCAATCTCCAAAGAATTCGAGACTTCTGAGCTCCCGGGCTTCGAGAGTATCAAAAAAGTAATATTGTGTTCCTCCCGAACATTGAAGTGGCGGACTGCTGAATGAAAAACAAATATCAATGGTCCATAGGGCCCATTGAAATCCATGGCGGGGAATGAATTTGGAACTTCGGGCTTCGGAGGTCCTATATACTCCAATGTGTTATTCTCCTGGAGCGTCGAACTCTTAATCCAATGATCGAACGGCTCCTCTTCCACAACCAGATCGACAGTCTATACCCTCTTCACAGCTCTGGGATTTGGGGATTTTCAAAACATCTCTCCATAGGTCTCTTGGAGTGTCGGACCGACGAATACACACAAGTAATAATCTAATGGAACACATGCTCCAACAAATGAACAGTTCAGATTTATTTCGGACTTCGGGTGTCTGGGCCTTTACACAATGTAAACCCTTGTATCTCTTGAACGTCGAAGTACCAAAGTCATTCTCCTTCCTCTGTATTTCCTCCTTCAAAGAAACAACTGATATCTACTCTGTTATTTGGAGCTTCGAGGGATTGAACACTCCTTACCTCTACTCTCTCGCACTACTGGTCTTCTGGACTCCACGATACGCTAAAAACATTCCACTAGAATCAACGCTCTAGATGAGTTTCGAACTTCATAACTTTGGGGTCTTCCGAGTCCTGTGCACTCCTTGAATGAAATCAGTCGAACTCGCAAAGTCTGAAGGACTTCCATTGGTAACTCACGTGCTACTTTCCCAGATCTAGCGGCCAGGAAAGGCTTGGTTTCTACACAATTTGATCGTGTCCTCTCATCCTCCAAATTAATAAAACTCCTCCTTTTTCAAAGGATCTTGGTCACTATCATTCCTGAGCTTGACCAAGTCAGGAAATTTGAAGCTCTGGCTCCTTCCTTTGCGCTCCTCTGAACACTTTACAAATTCAGACTTAGAAAGTTTTCTAAGTCACTCATGCACAGCTCTGGTGCATGTTCACCTTGGGACCTTGGAGTTTCTTGAGAAATTTTTGCGCACTCCTTGTGGTATCCAAAATTAGACTCTTCAACACTCCAACTGAGTGCAGGCCTAATGCACACCTTGCATGGGTTTGTTCTCAAACATTTCTCTCCACTGAGATATTGTGCACTCCTTTCACTTCCTCTACAAAGTTTCATGCTACCTCTTCTGAGCTTCTGAGTCAGAATTGACTCGGCCTTCGCACACCTTACAGGAACCGTGCACTCCTTGCACCTGATCTCTCAAAAGAGAAACAATTGAAACTTAAAGAAACATTAACAATTCCTCTGTCTAACTAAGAAATGCATGCATATGAGCATAATCAACCATCGTAAGCAAATAACATAACATTCACTCAAAGAACTCATAAATAAGTAACACCATGCATTTGGAATCAAACCTTTCTTCTTATATTCATTCAGCAAAGTATGTACAAGGACTCATATAGTTCTTAGCATCTCTCTTCAATAATAACCAGCAGCAATAAAAAAAATATTCAACAGCCTCATTTGGGCATAGATTACATATATTTATAGACAAAGTGACTTATCAAGCCTTCCATCCAACCTACCTTAGTGCTATCCTATCATAGTTAAAACATTCATCTACTAAGGCCTATTACATTTAATGAGAATTTACAAACTAGATAAGAGTTGATGATCGAAATCTATACAATCCTATAGACAATTAAGATGATTACAATCTCTTGCAATCCTATACAATGGCTCAAGCCTCCAAATATTAAAGGGATTTAATTACAATGGTTTTAAAACATCAAAATGATGTGCTCTCCTCAAAATTGAAAATAGTTTGAAATGTGCATGTTGGGTGTTGAGTTGTCCTCCACTCAGCCTCTATAGATTGATGATGATGCTCCTGCATCATACTCCTCTGGAAAAAATATCCATGGACTCATGTCCATGAGCCCCTGTATTGTTTTTCCATGCTTATGAATATCAGTTTCACTTACCCAACTAGCATCCTCTGTTGGGTGATCTTTCCACTTCACCAAGTACTCAAAATAATTTTTCCTCCCAGTCTTCTTTCCAATTCTTTGATCTAGAATTGTATCCCCTGTGGATTCTTTGTTGTTGGAATCTACTTTTCCCACTAGATCTCCTTTTGATCACTTGATTCTCATGTATCATCCATCCTGTAAGGGTACAGGTTTTCAACATCAAATATCGGTGATATTCCAATATTTTCTGGCAATTCAACCTCATAAGTGTTGGCAGCAAATTTTCTGAGGATTTTACATGGTCCTATCTTCTTCATTATTAAATTGTTATATGTTCCTCTTGGGAACATTTCCTTCCTCAAGTGTGCCAAAACATGATCTCTAACTTTTAAATGAACCTCTCTTCTTCTCTGATCAATTCGGCTCTTGTACTTATGGTTTCTATCCTGTAATTATCCCTTTCTATGATCATGTAGCTTATGTATCTTTGTAGCAAAGTCTTCTGCTCCTGCACTTCAGAACTCATCATGTCCCAAAGTTATTAACTCTGAAATTCCTCTCGGATGCATGCCATACACTATATGAAATGGGATTTTTTCAGTGCTTTTGTTCGATGAATCATTATAAGAAAACTCTTCCTAGGGAAAAATTTGATCCCACTAACTATGATGTTCAGTGACCAAACTCCTCAACAAATTTCCTAAGCTCTGATTTACCACATCATTCTTTCTGTCTGTATGAGGGTGATGTGTTGAACTAAAGTACAAGTCTGTCCCTAGCTTCTTCCACAGATTTCTCCAAAAGTGTCCCATGAATTTGGTATCTCTATCTGAGACTATACTTATGGGCAAGCCATGTAATCTCACAACCTCTTTGAAAAATAAATTGGCTACGTGAGTAGCATCACTAGTTTTATGGCATGGTATGAAATGTTCCATATTTGAGAACTTGTCAGGCACTACAAATATGGAATCACTCCCCCTCTGGGTTCTTGGAAATCCCAACACAAAATCCATGCTTATAGAATCCCATGGTCTGTCTAGTATGGGTAATGGTTGATATAGTCATATTTTTTGTTGCTTTCCTTTTGCATATTGGCATACTCTACATATGTCCACAAATTTATTCACATCGAATCTCATACCTAGCCAATGGTATGAAGAACTTAGTTGTGGATAAGTCTTATCATGGTTGAGATGTCCAGCCAATGCCCCACTTTATTTTTCTTTCAACAGATTGTCTCTTCTTGAGCATTTTGGAATACACAATTGACTCCCTTTTAACAACAATCCATCTTTTATCAAATACTCCATCCACTGACTTATGTCCCTTAGAAAAGGGTTTTCACTTGTTGTGTAAGCCTCCTTGAAACCTATATCTTCACAATATATCCCCTTAAGGTGTTCAAACCCTAAGGTATCCACTTTAAATTCCTTCCTAATCATACATATCCTACTCAAAGCATAAACAAATTTGTTAGCACTACCATTAATGTGATTAATAACAAAAGTAAAATTCTGCATGATTTCTACCCATTTAGAATGTCTTTGGTTCACATTATCACGTCTGGTTATGAACTGTAAAGCTTGATTGTCACTATACAAGACAAACTCCTTCGGGATGAGATAATGCCACCATTTTTTCAAGGCATGTATTACAGCATAGAACTCTTTATCATATGTTGAGTACTTACTCTTAGTTTCATTCAGTTTCTCACTAAAATAAGCAACAGGCTTATTGTCTTGGCTCAATACTGCACCAATAGATATTCCAGTTGCATCACATCTCACCTTAAATGTCTTCTTGAAATCTGGAAGAACCATAATTAATCATTCTATGATCTTCTCTTTTAATACTATGAATCCTTTTTCAACTTCTACTATCCAATTAAAATATCAGTGTTTTTTTCTTTATGGTGTCCAGTATGGGTGCACAAATGCTACTGAAATTCCTAATGAATTTCCTATAAAAACTTTCTAACCAATGAAAACTTCTTACCTCAAACATGCTTCTTGGAGAAGGTCGTTCTTTGATTTCCCTCACCTTCTATGGATCCATCTTCAACTCATTTGAAGAGATCGCAAAACCAAAGTATATGAGTTATGTCTTCATGAAAGAACATTTCTTCAGATTTATCAGTAGCTTTTCCTGGTGCAACCTACTCAACACCAGTTTCAAGTGTCTAAAATGTTCTCCTTTAGTCTTACTGAAAACTAAAATGTCATCAAAATACACATTACAAACTTACCAATGAAATCCTTGAGCACCTCATTCATAAATCTCATGAATGTGCTCGGGAAATGTGTCAATCCAAATGGAATAACAAGCCACTCATATAATCCTTCATTCATTTTGAATGTTGTCTTCCATTCATATCCTTCTCTCATTCTTATCTGATGATAACCACTCTTCAAGTCTATCTTGGAAAAATAATTTTCTCCACTAAAGCAATCCATCAAATCATCCATTCTGGGTAAAGTAAATCTATACCTGATGGTTATATTGTTGATGGCTCTAGAATATGTGCACATTATCCAACCTCCATATTTCTTTGGAATTAACACAGTTGGTAATGCGCATGGACTCAAGATTTCTCTGACCAAAAACTTATCTAAGAACTCTTGGACTTGATTCTTGACCTCTTAATTCTCTTGAGGTGTCAACCTATATGTTTCTTTATTTGGAAAACTTTCTCCTAGAATAAGGTCAATGTGGTGAATGATAATCATGATGGGTGGTAAAGAACGAGGTAACTCATAAACCACGATATCAGCAAAATTATCCAACAATTATTGAATCTCTACAGGAAGATCATCCACAGAAGTGATCATAAGGATGACTCTTGACTTCCTCACCACAACAAACTACATCTCATGTTCCTTCTTGACTTCATTCAATATTTCCTTCCCACTCATGAGAAGTATGCTAGGACTAGCCTCTTCCTCCAGTCCCTTATCTTCTATTGGCAGCAACATATGCTTACAGCCATTCTTCTAAAGGGTGTAAGTATTTTTCCTTCCATCATGTATGAAATTTTTGTCATATTTCCATGGTATTCCCAACAAAACATGGAAAACATCCATAGGTATGACATCACAAATAATCTCATCCTTATAACCACCTATTTTAAACTCCACATTGCATTGTCGGCTTACCATGACTTAGTGTCCCTTCTACATCCATGATACCTTGTATGGGTTTGGATGTGCAATTCTCTCCAACTCCAATTTTTCCACCATTTCTATGGATACCATATTATCAGTGCTCCCACTATCTATAATCACTTTACATACCCGATATTTGGTCTTGCAAGTAGTTCTGAACAGACTGTTTCTCTGAAATGGATCTTTTGCTTATTTCTCTGGTTTTAGGAGAACCTTTCTCATCATGAGGGATCTCCCATATTCTGTTGTTTCTACTTCCACATTCCTCTTTTGGGCTTCATAAATGTGAGCCTCTCCACCCCCTTCTTTATTATTCTCGGGACATTCCAAAGACATATGCCCTGTCTTTCCACAGGCATAGCATTTCACTTCTCCTCCTCTGTCTCTTCCTCTTCCTTGAGAAAAAGAGTTTCTTCCACCATAGTTTCCCCCTCTAGAACTTCCTCCTCTTTCTATCTGGCTATGATACTTTCTAGCTTCATATTTGGGTTTCTGGAACTTTTCTTGGGCAATTCCTCTTCCTTTGTTTGGATTCTTCCCTCTATTTCGTTGGCTTTGATTTATGTCCAACGTTTCCTCCACTTTTAGAGCCACATGATAAGCATCCTCTACAGTCCTTACTGTCATCATATTGATTTCATATTGAATCTCATATCTCATGCCATTTATATACCTAGAATTATTTTCTTCATCGTTCTCTTGATTTCCTGCCCTGATGTTCAGCCTATAAAATTATTCAATGTACTCTTTCAATAACAAGTCATTTTGTCTTAGGTTCTGAAACTTCCTAAATAGATTTATCTGGTAATATTTGGGTATGAATTTATCTTTTAACTTAGCTACCATTCTATCCCAACTCTTAATTTTTTGTTTACCTTTGCACATTTTCTCATCTTGCAGTTCATCACACCATAGCGCTGCATGTCCCTTTAATATGGTCATAGCATGCTTCACTTTCTTCAACTCATCAATCTCCTCATAGTCAAAGTACCTATCCAAAGCACTTATCCAATCCAACAGCTCCTCAACATCTAAGTTTCCTTCATACATTGGGACCTCTATTTTTTCTTTAGTTCCCATATTAAAAATATCTCTCAATAGTTGTTCTTCTGTAACTTGTTCTCCTATTGCGTCTTCCACTTCAACATATTCACTCCCATATTCGTTGATGTCACTAGCATCAAGTGATGTTCTTTGTATTGTCTTCATGGAAACCAATCTCGCACATAGTTGTCTCATTTCTTCTCACATGGATGCATTTTCCACTACTCTCTTTGTGCCTCTTGGGCGGCATGATTTTGGATTTTATTTTTCTGACAGAGATAAATTCAAGCTCTGATGCCACTTGATGCAAACCCCCACCCACTCCCTGAGGTTCGTGTGACCTCCTCATCTAGGATCGATTAAATTTTGTATTTGGATCAGCTCACAGACTCCTTCTGATCCCTCAAAACCAATTACACAGGTCCTTTACCTTCCCTCCTGAATACCAAATCTTATTTTCAGAGGCTCTGAGCACTAACAAGCCCTACAAGAGACCGTGGGACAAAACATGTGAGCCAAATCTCCAATCTCTGAAGAATTCGGGACTTTGAATCTCTCGGGCTTTAAGAGTCTCAACAAAGCAATATTGTGTTCCTCCCAAATGTCGAAGTGGCAGAGCATTGAATGAAAAAAAATATCAACAATCCATAGCAATCATTGAAATCCACGGTGGGGAATGACTTTGAAACTTCAGACTTCAGCTATCCTATCCGCTCCAACGTGTTATTCTCCCGAAGCACTAAATCATGAATCCAATGATCAGACATCTCCTATTCCACCACCAGATCGACGGTCTATACCCAATTCACAGCTCTGGGATTCGGGGCTTTTCAAAACACCTCTCCACAGGTCTCCCATAGTGTCGTACCAGTGAATACACACGGTTAATAATCCAATGGACCACACGCTCCAACAAATGAATGGTTCATATTTATTTCAGACTTTGGGTGTCTGGTCCTTTACAGAATGTAAACCCTTTTATCTCCTGAAAGCCAAAGTACTGGAGTTCTTCTCATTCCTTCATGTGTCCTCCTTCATATCAATGGTTGAGATCTACTCCGTTATTCATAGCTTTGGGGGATTGAACATTCCTATCCTTTGTTCTCCTAGATTGTCGGTCTTTCGGACTCGATGATCCACTGACATGTGTCCACTTGAATCAATGCTCTAGATGAGTTTTGAACTTCAAAACTTCAGGGGTTTTTAAATCCTTCGTACTCTTCAAATGAAATCTGTCGATTTCACAAAGTTCGAAGGACTTCCGGTGATAAATCTCGTGCTACTTTCCCAGATCTACCGGCTAGGAAAGGCTTGGTTTCTCCATGAGTGAATCTCGCTCGCTCATCCTCCAAACTAATAAAACTCCTTTTTCGAAGGCTCTTGGTCACTATCCTTCCTGAGCTTGACCAAGTGAGGAAATTTGAACCTCTAGCACCTTCCTTTGCGCTCCTCTGAACACTTTAGAACTTCGGACATAGAAATTTTTCTAAGTCATTCATGCATAGCTTCGGTTCTTGTTCACCTTGGGACTTTGGAGTTTCTTGAGAAATTTTTGTGCACTCCTTGCACTCTCTAGACTTAGACTCTTCAACACTCCAACTGAGTGCAGGCCCAATGCACACATTGCATGGTTTTTCTCTCAAACTTTGCTCTCCACTAAGAGATTATGCACTCCTTGCACTTCCTCTGCAAAAGTTTCATGCTACCTCTTTTGAGTTTCTGAGTCATAATCAAATCGACCTTTGCACACCTTGCAGGAATTGTAAACTCCTTGCACTCGATCTCTCAGAAGAGAAACAATTGAAACTTAAAGAAACATTAAAACTTCCTTTGTCTAACTAAGAAATCCATACATATGAGCATAATCAACCACAGCAAGAAAATAACACAACATTCACTTAAGGAACTTAGAAATAAGTAACACCATGCATTTGGAATCAAACCTTTATGCTTATATTCATTCATCAAAGTATGTACATGGACTCATACAGTTCTCAGCAGCAATAACAATAATATTCAGCAGCCTCATTTCGGCATAGATTACATATATTTATACACGGAGTGACTTCTCGAGCCTTCCTTCCAACCTACCTTATTTATATCCTAACCTATTCATATACCAAGGCCTATTACATTTAATGAGCATTTACAAACTAGATAAGAGTTGATGCTCGAAATTTGTACAATCCTACAAATAATTAAGATGATTAAAATCTCTTGTGATCCTATACAATGGCTCAAGGCTCCAAATATTAAAGGGATTTAATTACAATGGTTTTAAAACATCAAAATGGTGTGCTCTCTTCGAAATTCAAAATAGTTTGAAATGTGTGTGTT
>ML809349.1:32147-49692 GCA_009831015.1 Picea engelmannii
AAAGGATAAAAACATATGTACAATCATATGGATTTGATGTTTGGAAATAAGTAGTAGATAGATATAAATATCCTTCCACTCCCCAAAAAGATAACGATGGAAATAAACTCATTCAAAACAATTTGAGGGATAAAATTGCTATTTTGAATGGCTTGGTTGATTCAATATATGTCAAGGTTATGCATTGTGATTCTACAAAGTATATTTGGGATAAACTTTAGAATGTTTACGAATGAGATGTCAAAGTCAAGGAGGCTAAGCTTCAAACTTACAGAGGTCAATTTAAGCAGTTGAAAATGAAGGAAGATGAATACATTGCAACTTACTTTTTATGAGTTGATGAAACATTAAATGTGATTAAAGGATTGGGAGAAGAACTTGAAGAATATATGATTGTTCAGAAGATACTAATATATCTTCCCATAAGATTTGATCCTAATATTTCATCCCTAGAATAAATAGCATATGATCTAGGTGGATATCGGTGGCCACCCACCTTTTCCAACTGGCTCAAAACAGTTTTCTGGCAGTTTTGGTAATTTACTATTTTTAGCAGTTTTTCACTTTCGGAGCCGTTTCGAGGCCGTAAATGATGTTTTTTGGGAAAAGGGGGGAAAATTTGGAAGTTCTTTTATTATTTCCCCCAAAATAAATCTCCTCGACGATACCCTTCCAACGGGTTATCTGTAATGTCCCCACTTTGGGACATCATCACAGTGCAGAGAGTTATGATGACCAGAGTACCCAGATGGATGTTATAGAGAGTACAGGGGTATTTGAGATGCAATGTGGGGTCCATCTTGTATCGATGATCATATTCAATCATTATGAGCCATTCCGCACAGGTTGGATTTGGTTTCGTTGCATTCCGACGATTTCCATGATTTTGACTATTTTGAGTTATAAGTCAATGGAATTCACTGAAGACGTCATTTTGGGCACATTACTTGGAGGAACCTCTCAGTGTAATAGCTCATTGGAATCGGGAGGAGAAACACTACAGGATTGGATGGCTATAAGTGACTTTCAGTGGCTAGGGAAGCCACAAGGAGAGATAAGGATCTTTTTAGAGGTAAAAAGGTTAATTAATTAATTAAAGTGATTTAATTAATTAATTAATTATTAATAAAATGAAAGTCACTTTGGAGGGACAAGGTGAGACAAAAGTATAAAGGAAAGGCAAGGGCCTCTTCTCATTCATTCATGTATGTTTATCGGTTTGATATCTGGCTTTAGCTAGTGAGCCCATCTCTTGGGGGTTTTGAGGGTTTTTACTTAACAAACCCTAGAGGACGATCGGTCGTGAAATATTCCACCTAGCTTGTCCCAAGCTTGGTCTCAGAGATGAAATACTCTCCCACACCATTCTAGTTAGATCTACATCAGTGCAGGAGGTTCTACACAACCACAAGCACAGGAAGAGGAGGAGGGCGCACCATTGGGGGTTTCCAGCAAGGGGGGTGCACCATCTTTGGAGAGAGATTCATTGTAGGAGATTGGCAGGGCCGTTGAGGATTCTATCACTTGGGTTTTCATTAAAGGGCCTTGAAAAACAGATCTAGTGCTTTCTGAGATAGATTTATGGCTCAGATTATTTCTTGAGCAGTGGGGCGAATTGAAGAGAAGGATGGCATTTTTGAGATCCAAATCTCGTCCGTTTGGAGGGGTTACACTTCAGATATGACCCTGAGACTTCACCTAGTGACTTTCAGTGTCCCGATATATATTTATGGAGAGTTTCAGAGCATTTGGAGGCCTCCTTCAGCAGGGCCGAATTCTCTAGGACTTCAGTCATCTAGTGGGGCGCACCATTCAGTGGGGAATTTCAGATCTACAGAGATTGAGAGGGATCTTGGAGATTCGGGCACCAAGGTTGTTCTTACCATCACCCGATCTATCAGTTGGTATATTTCTTAGGGTGATTGGACACTTTTGGCAACAGGGCTGAGTTATTGAGGGGTTCAGCCTTCTATTGGAGTGTGGCATTCTTCAGTTGGAGAGTTTAGCATTCATATCTGCCTGTATTGATCTTCATTTCTTATTCATCCTTTGGAGGCATATTTTGTATTAGCGGGAGCATTTTGTAGAAGCTCTTATCTATTGTTTATCTTCTTGGTCATTTGTTCGACATTCCAGATCGACATCTTCATTGCAGCAAGTTTCTCTATTTTATGAATAAAGAAGATTTGAGATGTGTTGGCTTGTCTATCTTATTGCATATGGTTGAGGTATGTTCCATGTTTATCTCTTTCTATTATTTGCTACATACACACATATAAACACATCTAA
The DNA here is from genome assembly GCA_009831015.1 of Picea engelmannii. NCBI lineage: Eukaryota > Viridiplantae > Streptophyta > Pinopsida > Pinales > Pinaceae > Picea > Picea engelmannii. The sequence continues at coordinate 34,437 of ML809349.1, forward strand.
AAAGTAGATCAGCAAAGTGTTTGACGAAATACCACAACCAGGAAAAAGTTTTAAAAAGACACCAAAATAGTGATGATCCTTGCATAATGGCTTGGGATCATTACATTATCATACGCCTAAAATGAATATCGTATGCAAAAGTTACAACCCCGGGAAGTTGATGTACTAACTTACCCAAACGGGGCCCACATGACTTTTGGCGCTTCATCTCCTAGGGTTAGGATTTTGGATGTCTAAGGTCTTTGGAATTCCTATTTATTGTAAAAAGGCCTTCATAGCCTCATTGTAATCATCTTCTTATGAATTAGCGCAGTTGTCACATCTCTTCTCAAAGATAAGCCGCCATCATTCTAGCAAGCTTGTTTCTGTTGCATTTTACAGATTCATCTTATTTCTTTATTGAATAGAAAACCAGTTTTATTGTACCTTTGTTATTTTTTGTTAAGCACCTGTTAATAATCTGTATTCATTTCGTTCTGCTCATAAAATCTGGATCAGTGGTATCAGAGCGGTCTGCTCCTTGTCGTCTTAATGCATGTCCCCAACAAGGTCAGAGTACAAAGAGTTGGGTCTCGAGCTTGTTTCTCTTGAAGACAAAATCTCTCGCACGCCCAAGTGACCTCTCATGGTAGGAGAAAATAAAGATGACGGAACAGGAGATCCTTTCAAACTGTTGATTGAGGAAGTTGTCACGCAATAAAGGAATGAGATGATGGATAGTTTCTCACAAATCCTTTGGCGGCTACCAATAGGTGCTATAGCGGGAAAACCCCCCTACGGACTACACCATGGTTCTAAAGTGCAGGCAGAGCTAACCATCTAAAGTCTCATATTTTTAACAACTATCCCGACATTACCCCACAATCATACATAAAAGACAAAGTATAGGGATCCGGTAAGATTACCTTAAACTCCACGTCCGGTGTCGATCCCTTTGCACTCAGTTGTTTCTCAACTATAGATATCCTCCCAAGGCCAACCTCCATTCACCAAAAGACAAACAAGAAACTACAAGAATGCATTCTATATATGGATTAGTGGGTTAGATATCATAACAAAAATACAAATAAATCATGAAGATTGAAGACATCATTTGGCGGGACGGAAAACGTATTTCTTTATATTAATATCACAAAGTTGCTTACAATATGAGACCGGCAACTGCTCTTCAAACTCAGTCCTGGGATCCTCTTCACCATGCACCAACTGCTTCCACATATTCTTGTCCTCTTCAGTTCTCTCTAGGGAGATGGCAAGGGTTTGCAATGGAGGAAAAAAGGAATTATGGCTCAAACTCACAATGTGGTTGCAAAATATTGGGGCAAAGGGGGAATACTGAAATGGGCAGAGTTTCTTTGCTCTCGTGCTTCTTCTTGGAAAGGGACCCCAACACCTTCTTTTATAGGCCAAAATAGATATTTCTTTGGTTGGGTGATGGGCTATGGGCAGTCAAAAGGTTAGGTAATGGCTCAAAAACCTGTATCCCTTTGCAATTTTTATTTTTCACACTTTTTGTGAGTACACGTAGGTTGTAATGGTGCAGAAAGCATGTGTACATGGGCAGTAGTGGTGCAGGGCGTGTACATCTTCAAAAAAATGGTTTTTTAGAAGAGTTGTTCAATGATGGCTTGGAAAAAATAGCAAGTAAGATGGCATGATGCCAAGTATTCATGTCTGGTGCAAATTAGGGTTATAATAGATGCCCCCTAATGTGTGAGGTCATAAAATCATCTGATGGCTGAAATACATTACAAATATTCACCAACGTACGAAGCGAGTGAGCCCAGAGACCAGAGTTCAGGAGGTGCCATATGCAAAATGATAATTTGTCTCACCGAGGCGGACATACCCATGCTTGAGACGAAATAAAATCATGGCTGCCAATCAAATACACAGCAAATCCATGTCATATAACTGTATAAAGTGTAGCCACGAGCAATACACAACGGATCTACATCTCAAAATCAAAAGATATACATGTATAGTATCTATTTTTAAGAGGCTAATGATGGTTGATGGTTGGAGATGAGGCCTTCAGAGCTCAAGCAACAACTTCAAGATCTTCAAAACTTGGGTAGGAGTGTAATAGAAGTCTACGACTTCACTACCCAGAGGTATTCAACATCTCGTCAAGAACAGACAAGAGGATCTCGGTGATTAGTCAGATAACTTCATTGATTTTGAACAAGGAATTGATTGGTCTTTCAAGATGGTCGGGCATGAGGATAAGAGACAAACTGAAAAAGGGTCAACTCAATTTTAGTAAAACTTCCCATGGGAAAAAGCACGACAAATGATGAGACTCGGGCAGCATGGCATTGACATAAGTTCACGATGCAAGAGGCAATGAAAACTCTCTATATGTTTGGAAGGATAACCAAACGGATGAGGACACATCTCTATGTAGCGATAACAACTTCCTAAGGTCATATTAAATCCCAGATCTTGACAAAAAAACGGAAGGATGTTCTTTTTCCAAGGGCGACTCATTGTGTTGCCAACGAAAATAAAATACTTGTCCCTTCCTCTTTTTGGGGTATATTTGATTTTTTTTGTGTCTTTTTCAATAATTTTGGAAAGCTTGAAAAAGAATAAAATAATGTTACGTTACAAAGGAGGAACGAGTGTCATAGACATACTAGTTCCAAGTGCAAGGAACATACCAATTCTCAAAGCAAGTAGACATATCCAGGAAAAGGACACTCGGGAAAAATCCTCCATGGGTCAAGGTGTCAAGATGCAGAGGAAAAGTGTTACAAGGCTTGCGTATAAGGCATGCTTTAGATGGTTCAATTGAGAGCAACATGGAGCCAGCATTAGGCCAAAGACGTAAGAATTCAAATGTGATTAATAAGACGCAATGATAACGTCCTTCGATGTAATTTTAACGAGCCCAAAGAAGGTAAGCTCGGCGTTTTTTCATTTTTAGAGGGTCTGAAAAAAGAGTAAAAGGAGACTCCACTGGGGTACCTTTTTCGAAGGTAGTCTAGAGGATATGATTCTACTCTATCAATAGAAAACTTAGTAATGTACCCTCCAATGGTACTATCAAACCAGTGATCTACTACTCTTGACACGGCATTATCAACTCTCTTTACCTTCTTGATCAGATCCGACATCCAAACCACAGGTGGTTTGAGTCTGATTTCAAATTGGGTATCTGCTAATTTGGCTAGCCACTCGTATAGATCCTAATGAATTCCTCCGAAGAAAATTCCATGTATATCAGTAAAGATATACCTTCCCAGTCAATCCTTTGTACTAAGATTAGGGTTCTTATTCTAATATTTAGTGAAGTCCTTATCTTGTTCTTCTATCCACTTAAGAATCTTTGCATTCGATGGAAACCACCTTGACATTCCCTCAAGAAGATCTCGGTCCCACCAACAGAACCATTTTTTGGCACAAGGGTAGACGCAGGGTTCAATTCTAACAGTGCACCAACAAGCCCTAACTACTCGCCCTTTCGAAAACACCTGCAAAGAATATGCAATCTCACCTGAAGTAGATATAGGGGGTTGCAGGACACATGTGTCTACAACCAGAGGAAATGTAAAGTGGATGCAGGGTAACACTCTCACACAGATCTAGTTAGTCTTTATCTTTCTCAAGCCTACTGTGTGAACTATATCTCAAATCTAACACAATACTGCATTAACATTATGTTAGAGATCAGAAGAACACAACATCAATCACACACAACAACAAGATATATGTGGTTCACCCTCTCCCTAGGGATACGTCCACATAACTGCGCTTTATAATATATTAGATGAAAGCATACAATTCTATCTGCACTCTGAGCTTACAGATCTCTCTTTCTTTCTCTTCTCCTCTTCCCTTCCTATGCACCCAACTGCAGGTTGTTCTTCACACCCAACTGAAGATCTTACAATACAGACTTCTCCCACCACACAATACTTCTTTCTCAACAATAACAACAATCACTCATCATCACCTAATCGACCCCATCCCAGGTCTTTTTGACCTTTATTTATACATTACAATGACTCTCGAACAACCTTAGGCCGAAACCTAGGTGTCAAAACCCTAGGTGTTTAAAACCCTAGGTCAACTTGACCCACGTTTTCAGGGTTTTCCAGCCTGTCTTTCCTTCTTTCTTATGAGGTGCTCCAAAGCATCCATTGGTGAATTTTTCCACTTGTTGAGTCGTCCACGATCCATCTTCCTTGTTGATCTATCTTCCTCGATATCCCCATCTAATGGATTTCTTTCACTTACTTCGCTCCATCTTTTCTACTCTTTTGGTCACTTCGACCCAATCTCAGTCAACTTGTCTTCCGCACAGTTTGCATTTCGTGCTTCTTTCCTTAATCTTCGTAACCTTCCATAACCAAGGGCCAATAGGACATATGGTTTCACGTTGCAAACAAAAATGAAGAATACAATGTAAGGAAGATAATTAGCTCAGGGGGGGCTACAAAAATAAAAACCTTTGTCATTGATGTCAAAGGGGGAGAGTAAAAGAACAAAGGGAAGATATGATTACAACAGACTGTAGAAATATCAAAAATTGTGTGTTGCCATCAATGACAAAGGGGGATATTGTTGGAAATTGTCTTGTCATTGATGTCAAAGGTAGTCATGGGAGTCTTTGATATCACAGTAAGAGAATACTGACTATTGTCAATGATAGGGAGAGACAATGAAGGAATCCATGTGTTGTGCATATCTTCCTTGTGTGAATAACAAGTCCCAGGATCAAACCTATAGATAAATAAAGGAAGCTCAACAAAGCATATGGACTGCATCAACAAAGGAGTAGAAAAAGACTTAAATTGAAGAAACATGATTATGATGAATTTTAGTATGAAATCGAAAAATATTTTACAGAAAACAAGGAACGACAACCTTAAGATCAAGCTGAGGATTTAACCGTGATCATTGATTTGGTTTAACCAAAGCTAGCGCATGTAGAAGCTATTCCACAGTATAAGTAAATGGACCACCGAGAATAGATATTGAATATAGATCTCTCTTGATCAACAGCCAAAATTAATTCTCAGTTCGGAGCCTCATTCATTGTTGAAATACTTTTGGAGTTAATCTTTCGGAAGAGAAAGGAAGTGTTAGCAAAAAACACTCCAATGAAGAAATCTGATCAATGGTATAGATCGATCAAAGGAAAAATATCGATGGTCATAATTAGGTTTGAGGTCGAAGTCCAAAGCAGCAGTGAAAAGCCTTCAGAGTATCATATTCGGAGTTGAAAGGACATAGCAATGAAAATTACTCTAAAAAAGGTTGAGCGGCAGATGGAAGAGATTAATTTGGAGTGATCCAAACTGATATATCTGGAGAATAAACATGTCAGCATGTAGAAGTGTTTCGGAGTCAAAAATGTTGCAGTAATGAAAGATCTCTGATGAATATAGTACGATGAATGGTCCAGATGATTTCGGGATGATCCAGGTGGATGGATATGAGAATGACACATGGTAGTGTCTTCACGAACCAATAACTCCAACTTGATTAATCAATGGTCCATATTGGTGAAGGAATATCTGATAGACATATAGGATGGATTCGGAGTGACCCTGGTCAAGGGTTAAGGAGAGACCACGTAGTAGTATCCCATTTGTTTTTGGAGCAAGGCTATCATAGTCAAGTAGTTGGAGTAAATATGATAGAAATACAACGATGAACGGTGGAGATCTACTCAAAATTGAATAGATAAACTAAAAAGGAAGATACATGTGGCATGCCACTAGAGTGACACATGGAAGCTAACAGATCTTGGACGTGGAATCAGTGAACTAAATTGTGACACATGGTGGTGATGTGGACGAATGAGAAAGTGACACATGGAATTCAGATTGACAACTAAGAGGTTGACATGTGGCATCCATGTGTGAGTGTTGTGGCATATGCGTAGTCCAGTGGTATCAGGACGATGATCCATGATTGTTATATATAGATAGATCAGTGATGGAGATGATGAAAGAATTCAGAGTCTGAGGAGGAAGGTGAAATATCATCGAAGTCGAAGTTTCAGTGCTTTCTGAGATGCACTTTTAAAATTACTCTGAAGATTAAACTGTGAGATGCAATCTGGAACGTCCTTCACAGTGACAATCAATGGCTAAGAATAAAAGTTGAAATAGTCCGAGGAGAGATCATTTTCATCCATATGGAAATCGTTCAACGGATGGTACAGATTCTTTGACTATATTTCAAGATGCAGATGCAATCGTCCATTTGAAAAAAAAATCAACGACTGTGAGGATCTCTCACACTAGGAACGACTCGTAGGTTAACCAGAGGAATAAATCCTGCAAATTTTAGGAGACAAGGTAACCTAATGGAAATGGAGCTTGTTTATATGAACAAGAATGGGCTTAATGCCTAAATAAGACATGTCAATATGATAGAGGCTAGATCGACAGATGACAACAAATTTAGACCAAATCCAACGGTGGTTGAGTGATGAGATCCAAAGGGTCTGATAACCTCTACATTCAAAAGATATGGAGGTTATATTTGACGATCACGATCCACTCAAGAGACAGTTTAACAACTCATGTGCGTCGAAATGGTGTACTTGAGTGTTTCGACACCTCGATGGTCCTGACATGAAAGAATAGATCAACAGTTTAGATTCAATCCAGGATGATATCAGACAGTGGATGAGTGTCGAGGATGAGCCATATTTCACGGAGGTTTTTGTAGCCTGATTCGAAGAATCGATCGACCTGGAGTCAACCATACACGATATGTACATGGACAAACTATTAAGGAAGTAATCACTATAAATGGAAATGCCCTAATCAAGCTAAGTGAGATGATAAGGGGAATGAAGTGGATTTGAAATAGAAAGGAATCATAGTAGAGTTCATATATCATGAACCTCATTGATGCAAACGCCCACCCACTCCCTAGGGTCCACACGACCTCTCGGTCTAGGATCGATTAAATTTCGGAGTTGGATCAGCTCACAGATTCCTTTTGAGCCCCCAAAACCAATTACACAGGTCCTTTACCTTCCTTCTCGAATACCAAATCCACTTTTCGGAGGGGGCTAAGAACCAACGAGCCCTATAACGGACTGTGGGCCAAAAACCGTGAGGCAAATCTCCAATCTCCAAAGAATTCGAGACTTCTGAGCTCCCGGGCTTCGAGAGTATCAAAAACATAATATTGTGTTCCTCCCGAACATTGAAGTGGCGGAGTGTTGAATGAAAACAAATATCAATGGTCCATAGGGCCCATTGAAATCCATGGCGGGGAATGAATTTGGAATTTCGGGCTTCGGAGGTCCTATCTACTCCAATGTGTTAGTCTCCTGGAGCGTCGAACTCTTAATCCAATGATCGAATGGCTCCTCTTCCACCACCAGATCGAAAGTCTATACCCTCTTCACAGCTCTGGGATTTGGGGATTTTCAAAACATCTCTCCATAGGTCTCCTGGAGTGTCGGACTGACGAATACACACAAGTAATAATCTAATGGAACACATGCTCCAACAAATGAACAGTTCAGATTTATTTCGAACTTCGGGTGTCTGGGCCTTTACACAATGTAAACCCTTGTATCTCTTGAACGTCGAAGTACCAAAGTTATTCTCCTTCCTCTGTATTTACTCCCTCAAAAAATGACTGATATCTGCTCTATTATTTGGAGCTTCGAGGGATTGAACACTCCTTACCTCTACTCTCTCGGACTACCAGTCTTCTGGACTCCATGATACGCTAAAAACATTCCACTAGAATCAACGCTCTAGATGAGTTTCAAACTTCATAACTTTGGGGTCTTCCGAGTCCTGTGCACTCCTTGAATGAAATCAGTCAAACTCGCAAAGTCTGAAGTAATTCCATTGGTAACTCACGTGCTACTTTCCCAGATATAGCAGCCAGGAAAGGCTTGGTTTCTCCAGGATTTGATCGTGTCCCCTCATCCTCCAAATTAATAAAACTCCTCCTTTTTCAAAGGATCTTGGTCACTATCCTTCCTGAGCTTGACCAAGTCAGGAAATTTGAAGCTCTGGCTCCTTCCTTTGCGCTCCTCTGAACACTTTACAAATTCAGACTTAGAAAGTTTTCTAAGTCACTCTTGCACAGCTCTGGTGCATGTTCACCTTGGGACCTTGGAGTTTCTTGAGAAATTTTTGCGCACTCCTTGCGGTATCCAAAATTAGACTCTTCAACACTCCAACTGAGTGCAGGCCTAATGCACACCTTGCATGGGTTTGTTCTCAAACATTTCTCTCCACTGAGAGATTGTGCACTCATTTCACTTCCTCTACAAAGTTTCATGCTACCTCTTCTGAGCTTCTGAGTCAGAATTGACTCGGCCTTCGCACACCTTACAGGAACTGTGCACTCCTTGCACCCGATCTCTCAAAAGAGAAACAATTGAAACTTAAAGAAACATTAACAATTCCTCTGTCTAACTAAGAAATGCATGCATATGAGCATAATCAACCATCGTAAGAAAATAACATAACATTCACTCAAAGAAATCATAAATAAGTAACACCATGCATTTGGAATCAAACCTTTCTTCTTATATTCATTCAGCAAAGTATGTACATGGACTCATATAGTTCTTAGCATCTCTCTACAATAATAACCAGCAGCAATAAAAAAAATATTCAACAGCCTCATTTGGGCATAGATTACATATATTTATACACAAAGTGACTTCTCAATCCTTCCATCCGACCTACCTTAGTGCCATCCTATCATAGTTAAAACATTCATCTACTAAGGCCTATTACATTTAATGAGAATTTACAAACTAGATAAGAGTTGATGATCGAAATCTATACAATCCTATAGACAATTAAGATGATTGCAATCTCTTGCAATCCTATACAATGGCTCAAGCCTCCAAATATTAAAGGGATTTAATTACAATGGTTTTAAAACATCAAAATGATGTGCTCTCCTCAAAATTGAAAATAGTTTGAAATGTGCATGTTGGGTGTTGAGTTGTCCTCCACTCAGCCTCTATAGATTGATGATGATGCTCCTGCATCATACTCCTCTGGAAAAAATATCCATGGACTCATGTCCATGAGCCCCTGTATTGTTTTTCCATGCTTATGAATATCAGTTTCACTTACCCAACTAGCATCCTCTGTTGGGTGATCTTTCCACTTCACCAAGTACTCAAAATAATTTTTCCTCCCAGTCTTCTTTCCAATTCTTTGATCTAGAATTGTATCCCCTGTGGATTCTTTGTTGTTGGAATCTACTTTTCCCACTAGATCTCCTTTTGATCACTTGATTCTCATGTATCATCCATCCTGTAAGGGTACAGGTTTTCAACATCAAATATCGGTGATATTCCAATATTTTCTGGCAATTCAACCTCATAAGTGTTGGCAGCAAATTTTCTGAGGATTTTACATGGTCCTATCTTCTTCATTATTAAATTGTTATATGTTCCTCTTGGGAACATTTCCTTCCTCAAGTGTGCCAAAACATGATCTCTAACTTTTAAATGAACCTCTCTTCTTCTCTGATCAATTCGGCTCTTGTACTTATGGTTTCTATCCTGTAATTATCCCTTTCTATGATCATGTAGCTTATGTATCTTTGTAGCAAAGTCTTCTGCTCCTGCACTTCAGAACTCATCATGTCCCAAAGTTATTAACTCTGAAATTCCTCTCGGATGCATGCCATACACTATATGAAATGGGATTTTTTCAGTGCTTTTGTTCGATGAATCATTATAAGAAAACTCTTCCTAGGGAAAAATTTGATCCCACTAACTATGATGTTCAGTGACCAAACTCCTCAACAAATTTCCTAAGCTCTGATTTACCACATCATTCTTTCTGTCTGTATGAGGGTGATGTGTTGAACTAAAGTACAAGTCTGTCCCTAGCTTCTTCCACAGATTTCTCCAAAAGTGTCCCATGAATTTGGTATCTCTATCTGAGACTATACTTATGGGCAAGCCATGTAATCTCACAACCTCTTTGAAAAATAAATTGGCTACGTGAGTAGCATCACTAGTTTTATGGCATGGTATGAAATGTTCCATATTTGAGAACTTGTCAGGCACTACAAATATGGAATCACTCCCCCTCTGGGTTCTTGGAAATCCCAACACAAAATCCATGCTTATAGAATCCCATGGTCTGTCTAGTATGGGTAATGGTTGATATAGTCATATTTTTTGTTGCTTTCCTTTTGCATATTGGCATACTCTACATATGTCCACAAATTTATTCACATCGAATCTCATACCTAGCCAATGGTATGAAGAACTTAGTTGTGGATAAGTCTTATCATGGTTGAGATGTCCAGCCAATGCCCCACTTTATTTTTCTTTCAACAGATTGTCTCTTCTTGAGCATTTTGGAATACACAATTGACTCCCTTTTAACAACAATCCATCTTTTATCAAATACTCCATCCACTGACTTATGTCCCTTAGAAAAGGGTTTTCACTTGTTGTGTAAGCCTCCTTGAAACCTATATCTTCACAATATATCCCCTTAAGGTGTTCAAACCCTAAGGTATCCACTTTAAATTCCTTCCTAATCATACATATCCTACTCAAAGCATAAACAAATTTGTTAGCACTACCATTAATGTGATTAATAACAAAAGTAAAATTCTGCATGATTTCTACCCATTTAGAATGTCTTTGGTTCACATTATCACGTCTGGTTATGAACTGTAAAGCTTGATTGTCACTATACAAGACAAACTCCTTCGGGATGAGATAATGCCACCATTTTTTCAAGGCATGTATTACAGCATAGAACTCTTTATCATATGTTGAGTACTTACTCTTAGTTTCATTCAGTTTCTCACTAAAATAAGCAACAGGCTTATTGTCTTGGCTCAATACTGCACCAATAGATATTCCAGTTGCATCACATCTCACCTTAAATGTCTTCTTGAAATCTGGAAGAACCATAATTAATCATTCTATGATCTTCTCTTTTAATACTATGAATCCTTTTTCAACTTCTACTATCCAATTAAAATATCAGTGTTTTTTTCTTTATGGTGTCCAGTATGGGTGCACAAATGCTACTGAAATTCCTAATGAATTTCCTATAAAAACTTTCTAACCAATGAAAACTTCTTACCTCAAACATGCTTCTTGGAGAAGGTCGTTCTTTGATTTCCCTCACCTTCTATGGATCCATCTTCAACTCATTTGAAGAGATCGCAAAACCAAAGTATATGAGTTATGTCTTCATGAAAGAACATTTCTTCAGATTTATCAGTAGCTTTTCCTGGTGCAACCTACTCAACACCAGTTTCAAGTGTCTAAAATGTTCTCCTTTAGTCTTACTGAAAACTAAAATGTCATCAAAATACACATTACAAACTTACCAATGAAATCCTTGAGCACCTCATTCATAAATCTCATGAATGTGCTCGGGAAATGTGTCAATCCAAATGGAATAACAAGCCACTCATATAATCCTTCATTCATTTTGAATGTTGTCTTCCATTCATATCCTTCTCTCATTCTTATCTGATGATAACCACTCTTCAAGTCTATCTTGGAAACATAATTTTCTCCACTAAATAAATCCATCAAATCATCCATTCTGGGTAAAGTAAATCTATACCTGATGGTTATATTGTTGATGGCTCTAGAATATGTGCACATTATCCAACCTCCATCTTTCTTTGGAATTAACACAGTTGGTACTGCGCATGGACTCAAGATTTCTCTGACCAAAAATTTATCTAAGAACTCTTGGACTTGATTCTTGACCTCTTAATTCTCTTGTGGTGTCAACCTATATGTTTCTTTATTTGGAAAACTTGCTCCTAGAATAAGGTCAATGTGGTGAATGATAATCCTGATGGGTGGTAAAGAACGAGGTAACTCATAAACCACGATATCAGAAAAATTATCCAACAATTATTGAATCTCTACAGGAAGATCATCCACAGAAGTGATCATAAGGATGACTCTTGACTTCCTCACCACAACAAACTACATCTCATGTTCCTTCTTGAATTCATTCAATATTTCCTTCCCACTCATGAGAAGTATGCTAGGACTAGCCTCTTCCTCCAGTCCCTTATCTTCTATTGGCAACAACATATGCTTACAGCCATTCTTCTAAAGGGTGTAAGTATTTTTCCTTCCATCATGTATGACATTTTTGTCATATTTCCATGGTATTCCCAAGAAAACATGCAAAACATCCATAGGTATGACATCACATATAATCTCATCCTTATAACCACCTATTTTAAACTCCACATTGCATTGTCGGCTTACCATGACTTGGTGTCCCTTCTACAGCCATGATACCTTGTATGGGTTTGGATGTGGAATTCTCTCCAACTCCAATTTTTCCACCATTTCTGTGGATACCATATTATCATTGCTCCCGCTATCTATAATCACTTTACATACCCGATATTTGGTCTTGCAAGTAGTTCTGAACAGACTGTTTCTCTGAAATGGATCTTTTGCTTATTTCTCTGGTTTTAGGAGAACCTTTCTCATCATGAGGGATCTCCCTTATTTTGTTGTTTCTACTTCCACATTCCTCTTTTGGGCTTAATAAATGTGAGCCTCTCCACCCCCTTCTTTATTATTCTCGGGACATTCCCAAGACATATGCCCTGTCTTTCCACAGGGATAGCATTTCACTTCTCCTCCTCTGTCTCTTCCTCTTCCTTGAGAAAAAGAGTTTCTTCCACCATAGTTTCCCCCTCTAGAACTTCCTCCTCTTTCTATCTGGCTATGATACTTTCTAGCTTCATATTTGGGTTTATGGAACTTTTCTTGGGCAATTCGTCTTCCTTTGTTTGGATTCTTCCCTCTATTTCGTTGGCTTTGATTTATGTCCAACGTTTCCTCCACTTTTAGTGCCACATGATAAGCTTCCTCTACAGTCCTTACTGTCATCATATTGATTTCATATTGAATCTCATATCTCGGGCCATTTATATACCTAGAATTTTTTTCTTCATCGTTCTCTTGATTTCCTGCCCTCATGTTCATCCTATAAAATTATTCAGTGTACTCTTTCAATAACAAGTCATTTTGTCTTAGGTTCTGAAACTTCCTAAATAGATTTATCTGGTAATATTTGGGTATGAATTTATCTTTTAACTTAGCTACCATTCTATCCCAAATCTTAATTTTTTGCTTACCTTTGCACATTTTCTCATCTTGCAGTTCATCACACCATAGTGCTGCATGTCCCTTTAATATGGTCACAGCATGCTTCACTTTCTTCAACTCATCAATCTCCTCATAGTCAAAGTACCTATCCAAAGCACTTATCCAATACAACAGCTCCTCAACATCTAAGTTTCCTTCATACATTGGGACCTCTATTTTTTCTTTAGTTCCCATATTAAAAATATCTCTCAATAGTTGTTCTTTGTCAACTTGTTCTCCTATTGCTTCTTCCACTTCAACATATTCACTCCCATATTCGTTGATGTCACTAGCATCAAGTGATGTTCTTTGTATTGTCTTCATGGAAACCAATCTCGCACATAGTTGTCTCATTTCTTCTCACATGGATGCATTTTCCACTACTCTCTTTGTGCCTCTTGGGCAGCATGATTTTGGATTTTATTTTTCTAACAGAGATAAATTCAAGCTCTGATGCCACTTGATGCAAACCCCCACCCACTCCTTGAGTTTCGTGTGACCTCCTCATCTAGGATCGATTAAATTTTGGATTTGGATCAGCTCACAGGCTCCTTCTGAGCCCTCAAAACCAATTACACAGGTCCTTTACCTTCCTTCCTGAATACCAAATCTTATTTTCAGAGGCCCTGAGCACTAACAATCCCTACAAGTGACTGTGGGACAAAACATGTGAGCCAAATCTCCAATCTCCGAAGAATTCGGGACTTTGAATCTCTCGGGCTTTAAGAGTCTCAACAAAGAAATATTGCGTTCCTCCCAAATGTCGAAGTGGCAGAGCATTGAATGAAAAAAAATATCAACAATCCATAGGAATCATTGAAATCCACGGTGGGGAATGACTTTGAAACTTCGGACTTCGGCTATCCTATCCGCTCCAACGTGTTATTCTCCCAAAGCACTGAATCATGAATCCAATGATCAGACATCTCCTATTCCACCACCAGATCGACGGTCTATACCCAATTCGCAGCTCCAGGATTCGAGGCTTTTCAAAACACCTCTCCACAGGTCTCCCATAGTGTCGGACCAGTGAATACACACGGCTAATAATCCAATGGACCACACGCTCCAACAAATGAATGGTTCATATTTATTTCAGACTTTGGGTGTCTGGGCCTTTACAGAGTGTAAACCCTTTTATCTCCTGAAATCTAAAGTACTGGAGTTCTTCTCCTTCCTTCATGTGTCCTCCTTCATATCAACGGTTGAGATCTAATCTGTTATTCATAGCTTTGGGGGATTGAACAGTCCTATCCTTTGTTCTCCCAGATTGTCGGTCTTTCGGACTCGATGATCCACTGACATGTGTCCACTTGAATCAATTCTCTAGATGAGTTTTGAACTTCAAAACTTCAGGGGTTTTTAAATCCTTCATACTCTTCAAATGAAATCTATCGATTTCATGAAGTTCGAAGGACTTCCAGTGATAACTCTCGTGCTACTTTCCCAGGTCTACCGGCTAGGAAAGGCTTGGTTTCTCCATGAGTGAATCTCGCTCGCTCAAACTCCAAACTAATAAAACTCCTTTTTCGAAAACTCTTGGTCACTATCCTTCCTGAGCTTGACCAAGTGAGGAAATTTGAACCTCTAGCGCCTTCCTTTGCGCTCCTCTGAACACTTTACAACTTCGGACTTAGAAATTTTTCTAAGTCATTCATGCACAACTTCGGTTCTTGTTCACCTTGGGACTTTGGAGTTTCTTGAGAAATTTGTGTGCACTCCTTGCACTCTCTAGACTTAGACTCTTCAACACTCCAACTGAGTGCAGGCCCAATGCACACATTGCACGGTTTTTCTCTCAAACTTTGCTCTCCACTAAGAGATTATGCACTCCTTGTACTTCCTCTGCAAAAGTTTCATGCTAACTCTTTTGAGTTTCTGAGTCATAATCAACTCGACCTTTGCACACCTTGCAGGAATTGTAAACTCCTTGCACCCGATCTCTCAGAAGAGAAACAATTGAAACTTAAAGAAACATTAAAACTTCCTCTGTCTAACTAAGAAATCCATACATATGAGCATAATCAACCACAGCAAGAAAATAACACAACATTCACTTAAGGAACTTAGAAATAAGTAACACCATGCATTTGGAATCAAACCTTTATGCTTATATTCATTCATCAAAGTATG
>ML809349.1:60216-94158 GCA_009831015.1 Picea engelmannii
CACGACAAATGATGAGACTCGGGCAGCATGGCATTGACATAAGTTCACGATGCAAGAGGCAATGAAAACTCTCTATATGTTTGGAAGGATAACCAAACGGATGAGGACACATCTCTATGTAGCGATAACAGCTTCCTAAGGTCATATTAAATCCCAGATCTTGACGAACAAATGGAAGGATGTTATTTTTCCAAGGGCGACTCATTGTGCTGCCAACAAAAAGAAAATACTTTTCCCTTCCTCTTTTTGGGGTATATTTGATTTTTTTTTGTCTTTTTCAATAATTTTGGAAAGCTTGAAAAAGAATAAAATAATGTTACGTTACAAAGGAGGAACGAGTGTCAGAGACATACTAGTTCCAAGCGCAAGGAACATACCAATGCTCAAATCAAGGAGACATATGCAGGAAAAGGACACTCGGGAAAAATCCTCCATGGGTCAAGGTGTCAAGATGCAGAGGAAAAGTGTTACAAGGCTTGCGTATAAGGCATGCTTCAGATGGTTCAATTGAGAGCAACATCGAGACGGCATTAGGCCAAAGACGCAAGAATGCAAATGTGATTAATAAGACACAATGATAACGTCCTTCGATGTAATTTTAACGAGCCCAGAGAAGGTAAGCTCGGCATTTTTTCATTTTTAGAGGGTCTGAAGAAGAGTAAAAGGAGACTCCACTGGGGTACCTTTTTCGAAGGTAGTCTAGTCGGCTCAAAAAAAGGATAAACTAGCACTGAAAAGACGTCTATTCAAAACCATTTTAACGAGTGTGACAAAGACAAGATCACTTGGCAATATTTTCATATTTAAGGAGTCTGAAAAGAGATTAACTATGGACTCTGTAAGGGATGTTCTTCTGGACCGATTTAACGAGTGTGAAGAAACAAGTTCACTCAGCCATCTTTTCAATTTTAGGGAGTCTGAAAAGAGCTTAACTATGGACTCCATGGGGGTTCCTTTTTCGTAAATTTATTCCCTCAGGCCCAAAAAAGGGTTAAAATTATACTTGAGAATACTCTTCTAGTGAACCGAAGTTCCTAGAGTATACCTTTGTTTGTACAAATGACCATCCAGACCGAAAAAGGGGTAAACTACTGTCGAACAGACATGCCTTCAAATTTTATTTTGGCGAGCGTGAAGGGAAACAAGATCGCTCGGCAATCTTTTCATGTTTAAAGAGTCTGAAAAGGGATTAAAGAAGACTCATATTTGTTTGGTATTCCTGAGGGTGAGGTCAAGAGTGATGATGAATCAATGCAAATGAGGCTCAAAATTCGTAATCAGGAAAAAAAACTCAAAAGGACTCTTGAGCCTATAGTCATTAACGACGGCATGAACGCCAAAAGAAAATGAGGATATAACTAGGGAATCCATGAAAAGGCAGTCTCTACCACTAAATTATGACACTTCTAAAGCAACCATGATGGCTCCATGTCGCAACTCAGTGGGGTCAATCCTATGGCAAAGCGAAAAAGACAACGAGATGCAAAAAGTAGAGGTGGAAACCTAACTTAGATGCAAAAAGTTGGAAAAATGACCTTTCACCAAAGGACCTTTAAAAAAAGAACCAAACTCTCAAAAAAATTCCCAAGACCAAAAGTGAAGTGTATCGTAACATCCCGAAAGAAACTCAACAACCACGCTAAACGATTTTTGAGCTAGAAAAAATGACAAAGGGGTCCAAAAAATGACAAAAAGGGGCCAAAAAACCTATAAATAGAAGTTGGCAGCTCATTATCACTATTGTAAATTGAGAATTGACCAAGAAGTCAAAAACACCCCTTTTCTAAAAGAGTTGATTCAGGGAGATTCAGAGGATGAAACAAACTTTCACTCGAACCAAGTAAGTACAAACTAGCTCCTCTTGCATTTCTATACTTTCCTTTTGCATTTAATTTGGTTTTTAGGGGGGCGTGCACCTCTAAAAAAGGTTGGCCCTACGTGTACATGGGTTTTCTTAGGACAGCCCGCGTATGCCCGTGTGCAAAAAATAATCTGCCCACGTGCATACGCGACTATGTCCAATACAACCCGCGTACACCCTCCAATATGTGGAAAAAATAAAAAATGCAAGATTTAATCCTCCATGAACTTGTCATTTTGCAGGATGTATGTCCACTGGAGAGAGAGGGAGAATGAGGACGTGGATATTTTGGTTGATGAGGACACTGTAGCTATGGCTGCATTGAGACAATGTAGTTTATGGAAGTTCTTCTGGTGTCCGTTTATGAGGGCACAACCCAGGCTGCTAAACGCCTTGGTAGATTATTGGCATCCTGACGCTGAGGCATTTATGATCGAGGGGCAGTCATTGACTCCAACAACTGAAGACATTTACTTCCTAACTGACCTCTCGAGGACAGGTGATCCAGTCAACTTATGTACTTTTCCCCCCGTGCCTCACAACATTGAGGAGTTGATTGGACTCCATTGCGAGGTTGGTACTGAGAAAGTAGGTTATCAGGTGTCGATAAACAAGATCAGCAATCTATCACTGAAAGTGATAGTTCTACTCATTGGGCGGATTACAAGATCCATAGCTTTGCATCATGCCTCTCGGGCGCACATGCATTGTGCGGTGCAGTGCTTAAATGCACGGATTTTTTATTGGAGTACAACCATGTTAAACTGCATGAAGAGACAATTCACTAAGTGTCGCGGGTGAGAAAAAAAAAACTTCAGGTTCGAGACCATTCTGTGTTCTTTCTTCTTCAAGGAGGTACCCAGTCTTAGTCCACGAGAGACGGTGCGAGCGCATGAGGCCTGCCTCCCATAATTATGTAGATGGGCAGCATTTCTACCACGACAGGGGGGCGGAAGGACCATAGAGGCCTTCGATGACAAGTTTTTTGACTAGTGGGCACGGAAAATTCTAGCAATAGAGGACTAGCCCTATGCCGGGATCAACTTTTCCAGGTATCTGGACATGCCCGTACCTCCCGGAGGTGATCGAGGAGATATAGGTATGTTTGTTTTTCAAAGTTATTTAATTTTTTATTTCTTTTTATATATATCATTTTTATGTGTATCAGAGTATCTGACAACTATGTATCTGTTATGTACAGATATGGGACCAGTGCATTCAGCGGAATTCTCAAGGACCGAGCAGTGTCCTCGACCAGAGGCAGGACTAGCTGCAGTCGTCGGACCAGCAGAAGTAGCAAGGGGACCTCCAGTCGGAGAGGCTGAGAGAGTATTGAGACAGGTGGAGGGGAACCTCACCACGCTCACTCGTACAGTCCCTATGGTAGAGACTGAGGATCTCCCATCGTCGATGCAACCTTATGTAGTTGGGGTACCACGGACCTGGGTCCAACTCTTTCGGCATTTGGAAAACGTCGTTGTTCACTACAACGGGGCCAACAGGCCCCACCCTTAGCTAGCCTGGACTACTTACGTGCCAAGGGAACCTTTTGTATATTTTTTAGGGCATAAGCCCTGTGACTCTTACTGGACATATATTTTTGAGGCGCTTGCGCCCACCTGTATACTATGATACTTTCGATATATATATATATATATATATATATATGCGTATTTACATCTTTTATTTCTTATGGATTACATTTATTTACAAATGTATTTACATGTGTGTGTGTGTGTGTGTGTGTGTGTGTGTGTGTTTTCTTACATGTGTGCAATATTCCAATCTAATACATGATTAGCTAGAGTATCTGTGATTTGATTTAATCTCCTAGGAACATGGATATATGTAATGTAATCAAAGCCTCGTTCTAAGAGGTGTACCCTAAGGAATCGTCGATGTAGAGTAGGATTGTAAACACGGTAAACCCCATTTAACTAGGACACAACTAGATGAGCATCTAACTAGACCCGAAGGTGAGAGATACCATGCAAAAAAGCATCATGAAGAAACTCTAAAATTGTGTTTTATTCGGTGACATTGTTTGTGGCATCACCTAAACAGATACATCCTGAAGATAGCAACTGGACCCAAGGTGTGAAAATCACCCAAGTTGCGGAAGCAAGCCTTCGAGTGTGTCATCTAGTGTCGTCTGAAAACCCAACAAACACCTCTGATTCACTTGACATCTGCCACAGTGAAAATGATGACATCAAAAAAGACATATCCATAAAACAAAAAGACAAAAACTAATTGTAAAAATACTATACATATGTACAAGAAGTCACCCAAGGCGACCCACCTACGAGTAATACTTCTTGAGGTAGAGCCCATTTCTAGGCTCCGCCAAAGCATTTCCCTCAAAGTCCACCAGACGATAAGCACCCTTCTTTAGAACCTCCTTCAAGATGAAAGGTCTGAACCACATGGGTTTGAACTTGCCTGCCCCCAGGGGATCCTTATCTTGGTCATACACCAGGACAAGGTTGCCTTTAGAGAAAATCCTAGGACGAACGGACCGATCATACTGACACTTGACTTTTTTTTTGTGAGCCTCGTTGGCCAAGGCTGCATCTTGACACTGCTCATTGAGCTTCTCAAGATATAATAAACCCTCTTCAAGCGGTGAAGTGTCTGGCAGAAACTATACTGCCAACTTTAGGGACGAGATTTTCCACTCTATAGGAAAGACTGCTTCTAGCCCGTAAATGAGTTGAAAAGGTGAGAAACTAGTTGCAGTCTTAACAGACGTTCGGTAGGCCCATAATGTCAAGTACAACATCAAATGCCAATTTGACTTGGCCGACTTGATCGTTCATTGTAAAATAGTCTTAAGGGACTTATTCACAGCTTCCACCTGACCATTCGCTTGTGGGTAGTAGGGTGATGAATGTTCTTGCCTCAACCCAAGATTTGATGTTAACTCGGACATCATTTTATTCTGAAAGTGACTACCATGGTCAGTGAAAATCTCTCTCGGGATGCCGAACCTTGCTATTATCTAGTTAAACAAAAAGAGAGTTGTTGTCTCACCATCATCTTTAAACATTGGCATAGCTTCTACCCACTTCGTGAAGTAGTTTGTTGCTACGATGATATAATGGTGCCCCCTTGCTGAAGGGGGGTTGCATGTAGTGTAATCAATCCCCCACTTAGTGAAGGGACGAATTGTGATGACGGGAAACATGGGAGCGCGGTGTGCCCTCATCTTCCGAGAGAAGATCTGACACAAGTGGCACTTCTTGAACGATTCAACATAATCTTTGATTAATGTCGGCCAAAAGTAACTGGCTCGTAAAATATTTTGGGTTGTTTCCAACCTAAACAAATGACCACCACATGCTCCAGTGTGGAAATTGTTAAGCACGATTTTCACTTCTTCATGAGTGAGACATCAGCGGAGGATGCAATCTACATATCGATGATATAGAGTGTCCTCGAGTATGAGATAGTTCTTGGACTGATGGCATATACAACGGAGTTCATCACGAGAAGCAGAAGTGGTGCACTTCAAATTCTGAAGATAGACTAGTATATCTCCATATCAGGGGTCTGAAGATGCAATCAAAAACATGTCTCCTTTAATAGGCGACTCCTTGGGTATAACATCACCTGATTCGACCGGAAGTTACGAGATGAGTTTTGCGAAAACCAACGACTTTTTGGATTTCGCCAAAACAAAATCCAAGTCAAATTATTGGATGATGACTATCCATGTACTGATCTTTCCATTGATTACACGTCATGTCAACACAGATTGAAATGGATTCACAATGGAAATGACGGTGGTCTTGCGAAACAAGATATAATGACAAAACTATTGGACAACATGAACTACTGCCAACGCAAGTTTTTCAACGTGGGAATAATTGAGTTATGGTCCAACCAAGCCTTGGCTCAGGTAATAAATCACGTATTCTTCGAGCATATCTTCCTCCTGAACCAATAGCATACCAATGGTAGACTCCGCAGCAGCCAAGTACAACAGGAAATCTTTATTATAATTGGGTGGCCAAAGCAGAGGGGTGGACGTGAGGGAGGGTTTCAATACTTCGAAAGAGCATTGAGTAGATTTGTCCCAATGAAAAGGAATGTCCTTATTCAGTAAACGCATGAAAACCTTTGTGATCTCGACATAGTTTGCGATGAAACAACGTAAAAAGTTCGCTTTTCCCTGTAAACTCTGAAGTTGAGGGACTGTGCATGGGGGAGGCAACTGAACTATCGCCTCAATTTTTAGAGGATCAACCATGATCCCTATTTTCAAAACTATGAAACCTAGCAGATGACCCGATGTTATGCAAAAACTGCATTTGTTTGGATTCAAGCGAATCTGGTAGTAGCGACATCGCTCAAAGATAAGTCGGAGGTGTGTGGGATGATCAGTTGTCTTACGAGATCATGATGCTAAATCATCTAGATAAGCCTCGACTATGTGTTTGATATCGTGGAAAGCAAAAGACATGGCCCGCTGAAAAGTAGCTCCAGCATTTTTCAGACCAAAAGGCATCTTCCGATAAGCGAATGTACCCCACGGACAAATGAAAGTGGTTTTGTGTTGGTCTTTGGGTTTGATTTGTATCTGATTGTATCCCAAAAACCATCCATGAAAGAAAATATGTTGCAACATGCACATTCATCAACTATCTAGTCAATAAACGACGTGGGGAAATTATCCTTTGGACAGGCCTTGTTCAAATCACAGACGTCCATACATACGCGAATCGTACCCTGTTTTTTGTTGACTGGAATGGGATTCGACACCCATTGAGTAAATTGGACAGGGTAGATGAAACCAGCTTCAAGCAATTTCTCTACATCAGCCTTAATAGATTTTGCTTTCTTAGGATTAACCAAACGAGCTTCTGTCGTACCAGCTTAGCGTCGATATACGTCGTGATTTCTTGTTCAATGATTCTTGGATCTATGCCTAGAATTTCGTCATAAGACCAGGCAAACACGTCGCGTAATTCTTTAAATAAGTCCTTGTAGATTTGAATATCCTCGGGGGAGTAGTATTCTCTGACGAAGACATTCTCTACGACTCCATGGGTTCTCTGGATATCAATAGGTATATTTTTAGCGATGGTTTCCATATTTTCTTCAGCGTAAACTACATGCGTAGCCAAAGGATCGATAGGACAAGACCTATCTCTAGTCATAGTCAAAGTGAATTCACCTACTTCAATTCTTCTTAACTCTGGGAGGAAATAAGATATGTGATGGAGATCATCCCAGGGTCTGTCTGGACTAGTCATTACCTCAATAATCACCTCGCCTGAGGGAAAGACTAAGTCTAAAGAATCAATATCGGCAAGGGAACCTTGAGCCCAAATAGGCTCGAGAACCAGATCTAACTCATGTGCGGGAGTCGAATCGGGATTGATGGAAGCTTGTTGGACTATAAAGTACACAACCTCTGTCACGGACAAAGGCATGGCCATGCCATGGTGCCCTGTCGCTTCCATCGTGGCTGATGGGGAAGGAAGATTCCACGTATCATCAAAGTAAGTCGTACGAAACGACGAGACTTGAAAATTTTCAACCTTAGGCTGGTCAGGGATCGTCGATATAAAATTAACATCGTCAGAAGGAGGCGGGTAATTGAAAGTACCCATAAAAGGTGGGCACAAACCAACCCCTACGTTGAATATGCCAGGTTTAGGGTTATCAATCATCAAAACTGTGGATGCCCCCAATGAAGGGTCAGGACATGAGAAGGAAAATTGATCAATGGACATGATTCGGAATTCATGTGGAGACAACAAGACTCAGAAAACTATAGCGACCACTGCCTGCATAGCATAGGTCCAAATCCTTCCTAACAAGAGATTGTAGTCGAGATACGCATCGACCACTTCAACCTCGACGCACACGGTCTTCCCCCCTAACTGCATGGGGAAAGAGTGGATGATTCCATGTGGTCGAAATGAACGACCGTCGAAAGAGGAAACAAGAGTAGGTGACAGAGACAAAATGGGTTGGCCAATGGCCTTCCAACATGCCAACAACATCACGCATGTCGAGGCACCCTCATCAACCACCGTGCGGAAAATGTTCCGAGTAAAAATTTTCATGGTGTAAGCCACTACTATCTGAAATTCCATGTGGTAAGGGAGACGAGGTTTTAAGTCGATCGTATCAAGCATGATTGTTCCCAAATTACAATTATCAACAGATCCTAAGGCGGCTAACAGAGCCTTTCTCTGGGAAGGGAAACTCTGGAGGACCTCCAAAGTGGACATTGAACAAGGGGTTTGAGACAAACCCTCCACCACAGAGTAGTTATGGGCGGCCCTTGTGTTTGGATTGTGGGAAATTTTCTTGAACGCACCTTTTGGGACGTATGTCATTGTTTCTCCCAATGTCTTCTTAATCTGGAGAGGAAGAGGTGGGTTTTTGTCTTCTTTACCCTTCTCAGAGGTGTTTGGAATTCTGTAGTCGTGTGTCCTAGTTTCTATATCAACGTTACCTTTCAACATATACACATTCGCAGATGAAGGATTAATCGAAGATGAAGAGGGTCCCTGACTGCCCCCTTCTGTGCTCGAAGAGGCTTGAGTTAAATTTTGCCCATGTGGAAATGGGTTTGTTAACATGGCAGGTTGTTGTTGTGCCAATAAATTCTGGGCCTCCACAAGTCGAGGGAACAGGTGTGTCGGATGGTCTTCTGTGCAAAGATTACATGGATACTTCGACTTCTTATTTTTTTTGTTGCCCCCGCTAGCATTATTGGTAGGTTTCTTATCCCCCTTACCCTTCTTTATTTGTTTCTTCTTTCTGTCAGGTTGTTGGGTGGCCTTCGGGTTTGTCGATTGCACACTGTGTACATCTGACATTTGAGTAGGGTGGATAGTCGAACCAGTGGTCTGTTGTATCGAAAATTGTTGTAATTGATTTGACAGTTGATCAGTGGGCTTCATTTGTGTTGAACCAATAATATCATTGGCATGTGGTCCAGATATTTGTCTGGTCTTGTCAATTATCGACCGCGGTGCATCTGGAAAAACCCCGTAAAGTAAACCAAACTAAGAGTAAATCAGCTCTAGTTGTTGAGCTCTCATTATAGCTTCTTCTTCTTAAAAGACCCCCGACGTTGCGACGTCTTTAGATAAATGAGGTACCAAAGACTTAAGGAACCACTCAAGCAGGAATGTTGGTGGGACCGGTACTTTTATCAAACTCTTTCGGCGTCTCCATTCTCAGATGTGATCAGAGATATGGTCTGCCTTTGTCTGCTCAAAGTTGGCCAGCAATTCGGTGTCGGCATCGTATCTCACAGGTAATTGAAAATGGTTTAATAAAACCATTTCCAATTCGCCAAAGGTAGAGTATCTTGAGCGGTCGAGCTCGATGTACCATTTTGAAGCACTCCCGATGAGAGTGTGTGAAACAAACGCAACTGGACGGATTCATCTCTCAATGAGTTGGAGGAGCACCATAAATGGAAGGTAGTCACATGATCGCCTAGATCTTCATTAGGCTTAGATTCAAACTTTGGAATATATGAAGGCAACTTGGTTGGCATAGGAAGCCAACCCGGATCATGACAAATGGAGTCATTTAATAACCGTGTTAAGTTTGGCAAGTGAAAAGTTGCCAGAAACGGTAATTTGGGTTGTTGATTATAACCAGGGAAAAAGGAGCCTAGAGTTTGGCTGGAACCAGGTTGCCATGAAAATTTAGGTTGTTGGCCAAGGTTCTGGTAATAACCATGGCCATGACCATCATACAGGTTCTACTCTTGTTGAGACGTCATCGGTTGACTCTCGTAATAGGACATAGAAGGTTGGGCTTGCGTTGTATTCGAAGGATTTTGGGAAGGGTTTTCCCCTGTCGATCTGATCGGCATAGGTCCTGAGCCTTGCCTGAGGTTCCATTGTCTATGGAAGGGGTTTCCCCTAGTCAGAATCCTGATGAGGGAAATTATCCCTACCATAGATTCCAAGGTCCTTGTGAGGAAGGAATTCTTGAGTTTGCCCCCTGTGCAGGAATAGTACCCTGCATAGGATTTTGTTGTCCATAACCGAGGTTTCCCCTGGCCGAGACATCATCTAAAGAGAATGCATTGTTACCAAACGTGTCAAACAAGGAGAATGGTGTCGAACCTACCGGCATGCTATAAGAAGGAATTCCTTGACTACCTGCTCCAAGCGAACTATAGTTTACGTTCGGCCCGACGGAGTGCTGGTGAGAAATGTCGAGCAAAGGGGATGAAGGAGGTATATGACCCCCTCTGTAAGGGAAAGCGTTATAGGGAGATGAAGTTCCCCCCATGGATCCTTGCAGAGGAGCATTCAAGCTCCCTGCCCCTAGACCTAAAGTCTGTAGAGTGGAGTAGGAAGGGATAGATTTTGTATCGAAGCCAGGCATCACGTATGAGAATGGAGGGTCTATCACACTCTGGGTGAAAGGAGCAGTGATTTCCACCACAAATGGAATAGGACCATTGCCTGAGGTAGAGGCAGTCAAGACCATAGTGGTTTGGACCGGCAATGGTTGGTTTGGAGGTGGAAAACCCCCTATAGTGATAGTCGTAGAGGGAGTATGAGGAATCCCTAAATAAGTAGCATCATTTGTCTCCATCACTGCTTGTGACACTACCTGATGCTCGTAAGGGTGAACCTGTATGATGATGGGCGTCGATAGATCGGTGATCGGAGGGTTATACAGACCAAGAGATTCCACTCCAAGGTCAGAAATGGTTGGTTCCTCTAGAATCAAATGTTCTCTTCTTGGAGATGAATCAGGCACAGTTTCTTGTGGCCCAGTCGCCTCAAAATACCCTTGCTAGTATATTCTTTGCCTTAACGGTGGTGGGGGTGGCTCCAGATTAACCGGCGGCAAGCCACGAATCCTTCACGGCAGGAAGAGCTCCTGATATTCCATGGTGTGAGAAGATCAATGACACACTAGGGTTTTCTATTTAACGTTAAAGACCATCACACACTAGAAAAATCTCCTATGAGATAAGATAAGCAAATCACTAGCTAGTTGGAAGAACAGTTACACCAGCCAACACTAGAGAAACTTACCATTTCAAGTGAAACTCGAATATGGAATCACCCTCCGAGTATAATCTGCAAAGAGTGGACCGATGTCTACCCTAGGTACCACGATATACCCTCGCAGTCACCTGTGTAAGTCACTAAGATAAAGGCAACTAGGTTTCCAGTGCGTGAACAGTCACCAAGCGAGTACAGTTGAAAGTCGGGTGGACTGCAATGAGCAGGGTATCAAGCCCGAAACCTATCAAGGGTATCGAAAGAAAGTGTTATGGAAGACAACTGAGGACCTCGAATGGATTCAAGATCCATGAAGCTCTGTGGCAAATGCAATCAACGGAATCCCAAGATAAACCCTCTATATGTGTTCCCCACTATGCTTGGTCTGGATTTGGAGGGGTTATCTCTGCTACCTTTCCACACGTGACCTCGTGTTTAGCCCCTGTGTTAGAGGGGGGTCTCAAATAAATTTCATAGTTACTGAACTTTTAATCACTCCCTAGCACAGACTCTTATGCTTGTTTTTGTAGCCTTGAAGAGTTTCCTCTCCAATCCTAAATCAAGGCTCTATCCTAGACTAAATTGATGGACCCTACAAACACAAAGTCTAATAACTTTTAATTAAGCGTTAATTTTAGTGGTTTCCTTTAGTCAAATGGAACGGAAGTGAAACCAATGATTTTCTTTAAGAGATGAAAGAGAAGAGCATAAGATGAAACTGAAAACAAACTACTTCTTCTTCACAAGTAAAGATTTGCCAATTTAAACTCTTTAACCAAACTTTTTTGTAACTACTTTTCTAAGATCTTTGAAAATAAAAACCTAAAACAAGATTTTGCTCGACTACAAGCTACTTAATGTCCTAAGTATTCAAATAAAAAACTTAAGAAAAACTTTATTTTTCCTTGATAAATAAAACAACTAACCTAAACTACTTTTACCAAACAAAGAAATGAAACATTTTTTTTTATTTCAAAATGCTTCAAAATAAGAAACTTGAAAATGAATTTTTCTTTTCTTTTCTTCTAAATCTAGCGAAAGGGAAAAGTGAAGACAAGACAAGACCAAGAAATGACTTCTGACCCCACTGTGAATCACAGGGAGTCATTGACCAAACCCAACAGGCTGATCAGAAAAGACTCACAGACTTGTTTGAAACCCTAACAAAAAAAAACAAGAAATATTTTAAAGAATAATCTAAATTGAGGTCAAACCTAAGCTACAGACTACCATAACAGAGACCAGGACTAGATCAAGAAAACCCCTGAGAAGTATAACTTCTGACAGGGAAGAGGATGATTGCCTCTTCTTTAAAAAATATTTTCTCAATACAGGCACGCTACTGACACTTCAGCAACCTGTGTATGTACGCGGGTTGTCCAAAGGTAGGGCGCATATGTACGCGTGTAGACCCACTACAGGCTACGTACACCTATATAACTTTCCAAAAGAAAACTAGTAGTCAAAGTAGACAAGGCAGGGAGTACTGGTATTGAAGACCAGAATCCCTTAAAGACACAGGCACTTAAAGAAACTCAGAAAAAGTAATTAAACTAATTAAAGCACCCAAAAAGAATATCCCCTAAAAACCCTAGAGGTCTCCCCAGTATGGTCTCCAATTCTTCTATAGCGGGAAAACCCCCCTACGGACTACACCAGGGTTCTAAAGTTGTCACACACCCACTATAGCAACTTAGATTTTTCATCTTTTTCTTCGAGGAACAAAATCCTCGAGACTTCTATGGGGTCTAGCATAGACCCTCTCTTCCCTTATCCTCCTCCAAACGACCACAAGCTGGCCTTAGCGCAAGTGCCTTTCGCAACTCGCGAGTCGGGAATCAAGACTCTCAACTCCCCTTTCTCCAAACACCGATACCCGAGATACTATACAGGTATGGCTCCCTCCTCACTAATGCCTGCTACATGTAACCGTAGGTTAGGCCAAACACTAGCACCACTCACAACCTCACGAGTTGAGGTGTTGAGCTCACGTGCTCCTCTTTCGTGAATCCCCGAGATGCAAGAGTTCAATGTTGTGTGGACTCTATCAAAGCAACACGCACACGCCACTTGTCAACCCCGCTATACGTTTCTCACGAGATGTGTCACCACCACCCGTTGCACGAGACCTCGGCTCTCAGCATTTCACAGCCTTAGCGATCAAGGTGCAGCTCCTTCATCCTATGAAATCCCGAGCCACGATAAGTCAACAGTGGGTTGACTCTTTCCCAGTGTGACATGTGTCCACAACCGGTCACCCACTTCCTAGGATAAATACTAGCGCTACTCGCATCTCGCGACTTCGCGAGTTGGAGTGTTGAGCCCTCATGCTCCTCCTTTGTGAGTTCCCAAGATACGATAAGTCAACGATGGGTTGACTCCTTCCCAGGCGACATGTGTCCATCACCTATCACCCGTTCCCACCTTTCTCTGGGTGCTTGTTATTACACCACCTATCAACCATGCGGTCCCCACTTACGGATGGGTCACATGTTTACATGAGCCCTCGGCGCTCGGCACTTCACGACTTCTACAATCGAAAAGAAACTCCCTCAAGTTTCGAACCCCCGATAGGCGATAACCACGAAAGTTCTGATCCAACGGTTCTCTCGTTCCTTGGATCCAATGGCCATGATTACGTCACGATCTTGTGAATTGTGAGTTCATGCAGTCCTACCCTTGACCACACCAAGTCACGATTCAGTGAAATGCTACTCTCCTACCTATGTAAAGGCTAAGATTGACGGTCATTAGGGCTCCGTCAGATCCTTGGATCTACGGTCCTGGGTCCCATCGCTACTTGCGAAGGCTGAAAGGGGCGAGGTGTTAACACCTATGCTCCTTCTCTAGATCCATAGGTCTTGACAGATCTGGGTATTCCCGAAAGGATTCCAACCGTTCATCTACCAAATGATAGGGTATTCTCTCTTCCTATAATTGGGCTCGCTATTCCTTCTGAGCTTGAATCACGAAATTCAACTTCTCGGGGCTTCAAACTCCCACAACTCTGAGACCTTACAAAGTTATCCTTCCTTGCATAAGGGTTCCAGACCTAGATCACATGAACCTTCAGACAGTTCTTGGGCAATCGTCCCAAATCTTAGTCGAGTCCCTAGGTAAAGGTTCGGCATGGTTCCAAGGTTTATGGGGTAATCCCCGGAGAAGAGTACTCTCGAGGGGCTTTCCCAGAACATTACGAGAGTCGAGAAAACAAGAAAATTCTTGGTGGAGTGAACTCATGCCCCAAACTTAATCATTTGTACAGAAACCAATGATGGCATGTAAGCATACACATACATCCATTATTTCCAGTTTAAAACACTAGGCAATCATTCTACACAGAAATTAGTATGGGCATATAAACATAAGCATGTATTCATGATATTGAGTTCGAAATACAAGGTATAAAACACTTATCAGATCTACCAGGCGTGATGCAACTACTAAGAGGGATGCTTGTTTCCACCCAACCGTAGTCTCAGTGACTCCAAACGGATTTACCACTAGCCACCCCCGAGCTAGACCACGATGCTTTGAGGTTCAGTCTCCTACTTCCAGCTCAACAGAAATCAAGGATGAAGGTTACTCTCCTTCTCCTGATACAGGAAAACAATCCAGGATGAAGGTTACTCTCCTTCTCCTGGTATTCATAACTCTTTGCGTTTCCAGGGTTTCTCCAGTCTCTTTCGTGATCCCCTATCGCGCGCACTGCTCTCTCCCTACCACATCTCCTCTCTTGCCAATTCATGTCTGCAAGGTTGCGTGTGGCGCAAATTCCACCGTCTTTGGTCAGGTCTGAGGGGTGTTACGAATGGGAAGTTCACCCCCATCCCCTCATTAACTCTTGAGGAGCCTCCCCACCTACCAATCTGACAGGAAATCCATTCCATGATCAGAGAGCTACTTTGGTTTGTGAGCAAGTATAAACTAGTACAATACTGGCTCGATGGAAGTTAATGCAACCATTCCAGGTCCCTTCCACCACCTCTCATTAGCCATTGTGGTCTCTTTTAGCACTTCCCTCTCCCAGCAGTCATGCAACACATATCCATAACATAATTTACATTCATCGACCTTTTATGCAAAGGTTTGTCAAATCAAACATTCACATCTTTGAGTTTGCCATAGTTCTTGGCCAATATAGTTATTTTTATAGATTGGGGGAAATAGGGTGTTACAATTCCCTCCCCCTTAAAGGAACATCATCCTCAATTTTCTATCAATATGACGTGAATGTACAGAAGTAAACAAAATCAGATATGCATGTTTCATGGCATCTTCCATTTCCCACGTAGCCTCATCTGGGCCAAAATGTTTCCACTGCACCTTGACCTGTGAAATGGTTCGGTTCCTGAGTGGGGTCTCCTTTTTGTCCAGTATGCATTGAGGTTCTGGCAGGAATTCTCCCTTTGGTTCCACCTGGATCACAGACCAGTCAATTATATGATTAGAATCATGTACATATTTCTTCAATAATGAAACATGGAAAACATTATGTGCTTTCACTGTGGGAGGAAGTGCTAGCCTATAGGCTACAGGTCCCACTCTATCTATAACTTCAAAGGGTCCACAATACGGAGGTGCCAACTTGGCACAAGCTCCCATCCTCAGGGAACTCTCCCTGGGCCTAACTCTGAGATATACGTGGTCTCCCATATTGAATTCTCTCAGAGTTCTCTTTCGGTCGGCGTAACTTTTCTGTCTGTTCCGAGCGGCCTTTAGATTTTGTTTTATCTGAGTCACTTGTTGTTCCATTTATTTCAACATGTTGGGTCCAATAGTAACTCTATTCACGGGATTACTCCAACTGACTGGAGTATTGCACGGTCTACCATAGAGGACTTCGAAAGGGCTCATCTTTAGGGATTCTTGGTAGCCATTGTTGTAGGCGAATTTTACCAGTGGCAAGAAATCTTCCCACTTCTTGGGTTGATGCATTACATGCATTCTTAGCATATCTTCCAATATTTGGTTCACTCTTTCCATCAGTTTGAGGATGATAGGCAGTGATAAACAGTAATTTGGTCTCTAGACCAGCCATCAAGGATTTCCAAAAGTTGGAAGTAAATTTCGTGTCTCTATCAGACACGATCTCTTTAGGTATACCGTGTAGTATGAATATCTCCTTCATGAATATGTTGGTGATATCTATTGCCTTGCAAGTCGATTTGATGGGGATAAAATGGGCAGACTTGCTCAATTTATCCACCACTACCATGATGGCATCATTATGTTTGGTCGATGTTGGTAATCCAATGATGAAGTCCATGGAAATGGTTTCCCACTTCCATTCTGGGATTGGTAGAGGTTGCAATAATCCTGTTGGGTGTCGGTGTTCTGCTTTAACCTATTGGCATTCTATGCATTTGGCTAAGTACTCAGCTATGTATTTCTTCAATCCAAGCCAATAGAATTGTTTCCTGGTGGTTGTGATTATCTTCTGGTATCTGAGATGACCAGTATATGGTCTTTTATGTAGTTCATCCATTATGAACCTCTTCAAGTCATCACATTCAGGAATATACAATCTATTTTTTGTAAGTTAGCAGACCTCCATCTATCATCCGGTAGCCTTCATACTTTATCCCTGTGGTTTCTTGCTCCATGTATGAGGTCATAGTCTGGAAGAATGTGTCTGTTTCTTGTTCATTCATGACTCTTTCCTTGGCATTCGTCTCGCAGGTGCTCACTGCTACCAGATGAATTGTTTTCATACTTCTGCTAAGGGCATCGACCACCTTATTTTCCTTTCCCTTGATATGTTTGATTTCGAAATCAAACTCACTAAGAAGGGCCATCCACCTAGCTTGTCTAGCATTGAGTTTTGGTTGGTCAAATAGATATCGCAATCCACAATGGTCTATCATAAGTACAAATTTTCTTCCCAGGAGGTAATGTCTCCACATTTTTAAGGCATTCACTATGGCGGCCAGTTCTAGATCATGGGTCACATAGTTGACTTCGTGCTCATTCAATTTTTGGGATTCATAGTAGACTACACTTCCTCCTTACATAAGGACTCCTCCGAGCCCTTCCTTGAAGGCATCTATGCACACGAGGAAGTTAGCTTCAGGATCGGCAATCTTCAACACGGGTGCATGGGTCAGTAAATGTTTTAGGGATTGAAATATTTCTTCACATTCTTGTGTCCATGTGAATTTAGCTCCCTTCTTCTAGAGGGCAATGATTGGACAACCAATCTTGGAGAATCCTTTTATAAATCTCCTATAGTATCATGCTAAGCCCATAAAGGATCTGATATCTGAAATGTCCTTTGGGGTAGGCCATCCCATGATAGACTTGGTCTTGTCAGGGTCTACTGCTACTCCTTTTTCAGATATGACATGGCCCAAGTAATGTATTTTCTTCTGGAAAAAGTCGCACTTGCTAAATTTGTCATAGAGATGATGTTCTCTTAACACTTGAAGCACAAGTCTAAGATGTTCCTCATGTTCCTCTCTATTCTTGGAGTAAATTGATATATCGTCAATAAAAACCAGTACAAATTTGTTTAGGAATTTGCTGAGCACATTGTTCATCAAGCACATAAAAGTGGAAAGGGCATTGGTTAATCTGAATGGTACTACCACAAACTCATAGTGACCATATCTCGTCCTGATGGCAGTTTTGTGGATGTCTTCACCCTTGATTCAGACTTGATGGTATCCATATCTCAAGTCAATCTTTGAGAAGATGGAAGCACCTCCCAATTGATTGACAGGTCATCGATCCTGGGTAAGGGGTACTTGTTCTTTATGGTTACCTTGTTTAGTTGTCTATAATCTATGCATAGTCAGAGGGTACCATCTTTCTTCTCTAAAAAAAGAATTGGTGCTCCCCATGGAGACACGCTAGGTTGGATATAGCCTTTGTCCATCATTTCTTTTAGTTGTAATTTAATCTCAACTAGCTTGGGTGTGCTCATCCTGTAGGGTGTCCTAGACACTAGCATTGCTCCCAGTGCAAGTTCTATCGAGAACTCAATGTCCCTTCTCGGAGGTAGACCTAATACATCTTCTGGAAATACATCTCTATATTCTCTTAGTGTGGGGTGGTCTTCAAGGCTTGGTTTGTCATCTTCAACTAATTCCAACACCTGTATCGCATAAAGTAGACATCCCTTTTTGCAATACTTTCTCATTTGAAGGGCTGATATTCATCTCACTGAGACAGGTTTTTGGATCCCTCGAAGGGTTATCCTTCTTCCTTCTTCACCTACACATTCTAAAGTTTTATGGTAACAATCCAGTCTGGACTTATATGTGTCTAGCCAGTCCATTCCAATCAACAGGTCATATGATCCTAGGGGTAGTATGTTAAGGGTTGCTTGGGTGGGGAATTCACCCATAGTGAATTGGGAAGCTGGTATGACCTCCGCTACCTTTCTTTGGTGCCAGTGGATAACTGTACCAACCATGGCTTGGCGTGTTTATGTGGCTGTAATTTACACTTATCAACAGCCTTAGGAGCTATATAACTCAAATTTGAACTAGGGTCAATTAGAATGGACACTAGATGGTTGGTGATCATACCTTCCATCTCCACCAATGAAGCTTGGTGGTCAACTTGTTTATTATCCAAGGCTGCATAAATTTGCAGCACATTCTTGGCCACGTCATTGACGGTGGTAGATTCTTGAACGTTGTAAATTCTCTGACTGTTCTGTTGTTGGTGCGGGCAGTCCCTCAGTAGATGTTCTTCTCCACAACCCCAACATTTCAAGGGTTCTCTCTTTGGGTTATCAATCTTTCCTGGGGTAGATCCAAAAGGTTTATTTTTGCTCTGGGAGGGGAAATTTTGTTGGTGTACACTTCGGGTTGGGAAGCTCATCCTTGAGTCCTTCTTATAGTTTTTAAATCTTGGGGATTTAAACCCCTTTTTCTGGAATCCCAAACTATTATTTTGCTTCCAGCCTTCGCGAGGTTCTGTCTGATGCCCCAGCTATTCATAACAATATCTTGCCTTTCAGATAGTGTCTTCTAGGGTCTTTGGCTCATCAAACTCAATCATGTTCTGATAGTCCTTAGGTAGTCCACTGATGAATTGTTGCACCTTTTCCTTTTATACTTTTATATAGGGTACGTACCTCAGCAATTCGAGGAATCTGCTGACATATTCCTCTATGGTGTGTTGCCCCAGTTTGAGTTCATAGAATTATTTAGTCTTTTCGTCGAAATACTTTTCCGACAGATACATCTTTCTGAAGTATTTCTCAAACCATTCCCAAGATAGGTCCTCTTCGTGAATCCCTTTTACATTCTTAAGGTCTTTCCACCAAATGGAATCCTTTCCATTCAAGTTGAAAGTGGCTACTCGGGCCTTCAAGTTTTCTGAGAAGTCATGGACAATAAAATACTTCTTTAGTCCAAGTATCTAGGCCTCTGCTTCCTCCCCTTTCTTTATTTCACCGTCGCAAGAGGGTGGTTTGGCCTTCTTGAATTCTTCGAGATTGTGACTTTTGGAATGCTTTCGCTTCTTCCATTTTCTTCAGGAATAAGAACTAGTTCTGCTACTAGAAGATACCTCTGATTCGCCAGTTTCCTTTCCATAGGAATCGTCTGACGCTTGTCCCTTATCTCTGGGGTGGACCTTTCTCAAGGTGCTCTTCCCAGTGTGGCCACTTAAAAGACCATGTTTACGTATCTTAGATGGACTTCGACTTTTCTTTGTCTATCGTCGGTCTGAGTGACTGGTGTCAAGTTCATGTTGCAATTGTCTTTGTATGTCGGATAAACTCTGCAACAAGACTGCATTAATTTTTGTCTTCTTCTCTTGTTCTTTTATCAACCTCTCGTTGTCGGCCTTGCAGCTCTGTAGTTTGACCATGAGGCTTCTCACAGTATCAGCTAGATCAAGAGGGGTCTCTACCGCTCTCCTTTCATCAGACTCTTCGTCTTTGTTGTGGGAGCCATCCCCCACTTCGTGGTGTGTCACCATTCTATGCGTCTGTAGTTTCCCACGGTTGATCGTCCGCTTGTTGTGCAAGAAAAAACACTTATTGTTAGTCAACATTATATTCATTCACAATCAGTGCATAATTCATATTTTTTTTCAAATGCATACACACAATAGGAATTTTCATTCTTAACTTCGGCTTTTGCTAAAGGGGTTAAGATAGAGGGTTACTCCTTTTAAGAGTACTTCAAATGGAGTTTTTGCGCAACTCGTTCATGAGCCCAAGTAGGCCATGTGTTGTAACCATGCTCTAATACCAATTTGTCACACACCCACTACAACAACTTAGATTTTTCATCTTTTTCTTCGAGGAACAGAATCCTCGAGACTTCTATGGGGTCTAGCACAGACCCTCTCTTCCCTTATCCTCCTCCAAACGACCACAAGCTAGCCTTAGCACAAGTGCCTTTCACAACTCGCGAGTCGGGAATCAAGACTCTTGACTCCCCTTTATCCAAACACCGATACCCGAGATACTATACAGGTATGGCTCCCTCCTCACTAGTGCCTGCTACATGTAACCGTAGGCTAGGCCAAACACTAGCACCACTCGCAACCTCGTTAGTTGAGGTGTTGAGCTCCCGTGCTCCTCCTTCGCGAATCCCTGAGACGCGAGAGGTCAATGTTGCGTGGACTCTGTCAAAGCGATGTGCACACGCCACTTTTCAACCCCGCTATACGCTGCTCACGAGCTGTGTCACCGCCGCCCGTCGCATGAGACCTTGGCTCTCAGTGTTTTGCAGCCTTAGCGATCAAGGTGCAACTCCTTCATCCTGCAAAAGACCGAGCCACGATAAGTCAACAGTGGGTTGACTCTTTCCCAGTGTAACACATGTCCACCACCAGTCACCCGCTTCCTATGCTAAATACTAGCACTACTCACATCTCACGACTTCACGAGTTGGAGTGTTGAGCCCTCATGCTCCTCCTTCGCGATTTCCTGAGATACGATAAGTCAACAATGGGTTGACTCCTTCCCAGGCGACATGTGTCCATCACCTGTCACTCATTCCCACCTTTCTCTAGGCGCTTGTTGTTACACCACCTATCAACCACACGGTCCCCACTTACGGATGGGTCACGTGTTTGCACGATCCCTCGGCACTCGGCACTTCGCGACTTCTACAATTGAAAAGAAACTCCCTCAAGTTCCGAACCCCCGATAGGCGATAACCATGAAAGTTTTGATCCAACGGTTATTTCGTGCCTTGGATATAACGGCCACGATTACGTCGCGATCTCATGAATCGTGAGTTCATGCAGTCCTACCCTTGACCACACCAAGTCACGAGTCAGCGAAATTATACTCTCCTGCCTATGCAAAGGCTAAGATCGACGGTCATTAGGGCTCCGTCAGATCCTTGGATCTACAATCCTGGGTCCCATCGCTACTTGCGAAGGCTGAAAGGGGCGAGGTGTTAATGCCTGCGCTCCTTCTCTAGATCCATGGGTCTTGACAAATATGGGGTATTCTCGAAAGGATTCCGACCATTCGTCTACCAAATGATAGGGTATTCTCTCTTCCTATAATTGGGCTCGCTATCCCTTCTGAGCTTGAATCACGAAATTCAACTTCTCAGGGCTTCAAACTCCCATGACTCTGAGACCTTAGAGAGCTATCCTTCCTTGCATAAGGGTTCTAGACCCAGATCGCATGAACCTTCAGATAGTTCTTGGGAAATCGTCCCAAATATTAGTTGAGTCCCTGGGTAAAGGTTCGGCACAGTTCCAAGGTTTATGGGGTAATCCCCGGAGAAGAGTACTCTCGAGGGGATTTCTCGGAACATTACAAGAGTTGAGCAAACAAGACAATTCTTGGTGGAGCGAACTCATGCCCCAAACTTAATCATTTGTACAGAAACCAACGATGGCATGTAAGCATACACATACATCCATTATTTCCAGTTTAAAACGCCAGGCAATCATTCTACACAAAAATTATTATGGGCATATAAACATAAGCATGTAATCATGATATTCAGTTCGAAATACAAGGTATAAAACACTTATCAGATCTACCAGGTGTGATGCAACTGCTGAGAGGGGTGCTCGTTTCCACCCAACTGTAGGCTCAGTGACTCCAAACGGATTTACCACTAGCCACTCCTGAGCTAGACCACGATGCTTTGAGGTTCAATCTCCTACTTCCAGCTCAACAGAAATCAAGGACGAAGGTTACTCTCCTTCTCCTGATACAGGAAAACAATCCAGGATGAAGGTTACTCTCCTTCTCCTGGTATTTAGAACTCTCTGCGTTTCCATGGTTTCTCCAGTCTCTTTCGTGATCCCTTGTCACGCGCACTACTCTCTCCCTACCACATCTCCTCTCTTGCCAATTCTTGTCTGCAAGGTTATGTGTGGCGTGAATTTTGTCATCCTTGGTCAGGTATGAGGGTTGTTACATATGGGCGGTTCACCCCCATCCCCTCATTAACTCTTGAGGAGCCTCCCCACCTACCAATCTGACGGGAAATCCATTCCAAGATTAGAGAGTTGCTTTGGTTTGTGAGCAAGTATAAACCAGTACAATACTAGCTCGATGGAATTTAACGCAACCATTCCAGGTCCCTTCCACCACCTCTCATTATCCATCATGGTATCTTTTAGCACATCCCTCTCCCAGCAGTCATGCAACACATATCCATAACATAATTTGCATTCATTGACCTTTTATGCAAAGGTCTGTCAAATCAAACATTCACATCTTTGAGTTTTCCATAGTTCTTGGCCAATATAGTTATTTTTATAGACTGGGGGAAACAGGGTGTTACAAAAGTGCAGGCAGAGCTAACCATCTAAAGTCTCATACTTTTAACAACTATCCCGACATTACCCCACAATCATACATAAAATACAAAGTATAGGATCCAGTAAGCTTACCTTAAACTCCACGTCCGGTGTCGATCCCTTTGCGCACAGTTTTTTCTCAACTATAGATCTCCTCCCAAGGCCAACCTTCATTCACCAAAAGACAAACAAGAAACTACAAGCATGCATTCTATATGGATTAGTGGGTTAGATATCATAACAAAAATACAAATAAATCATGAAGATTGAAGACATCGTTTGGCGGGACAGAAAAATTATTTCTTTATATTCATCTCACCAGCAACTACTCCTCGAACTCAATCCTGGGCTCCTCTTCACTGTGAACCAACTTCTTCCACGTATTCTTCTCCTCTTCAGTTCTCTCTAGGGAGATGGCAAGGGTTTGCAATGGAGGAAAAAAGGAATTCTAGCTCAAACTCACAATGTGGTTGAAAAATATTAGGGCAAAGGGGGAATACTGAAATGGGCAAAGTTTCTTTGCTCTCATGATTCTTCTTGGAAAGGGACCCCAACACCTTATTTTATAGGCCAAAAAAGATAGTTATTTGGTTGGGTGACTGGCTATGGGTGGTCAAAAGGTTGGGTAACGGCCCAAAAACCCGTATCCGTTTGCAATTTTTATTTTTTGCGCTTTTTGTGAGTATACGCAGGTTGTAATGGTGCAGAAAGCATGTGTATGCAGGCAGTAGTGGTGCAGGGCGCGTACATATTCAAAAAAATGGTTTTTTAGAAGAGTTGTTCAATGATGGATTGGAAAAAATAGCAAGTAAGATGGCATGATGCCAGGTATGCATGTCTGGTGCAATTTAGGGTTATAACAATTTCCATTCCCCATCCAACCACCCAGAAATATAAATGTACACAACCTGTCACTACCAATGAATCAATCAACTTGTTATTGATATGTCACTATCACTACCACAACCTCTCACTATTGTTATAATCCATCAACTATTACCACTCAAACCCTTATGCCTCAAACCCTCATACCAAGATCCACAAGAATGTATTATAAGTCAAATACTCATGAACTACTAAGACATTTTTGTGTTGGACTACTGCATTATATAGACCCTAACACACACAGTAAACCATACCTCTCAAACTGTAGCTGACCTGATGAATTTGATCTTATGAACTTCAATTTTTCTCAACAGATTTGTGCCTTGTGCTTTGTAAACTCACGGATTTCTACTCTCTGTCCCACTGTAGATAGTGGTTTTCCACGGCCTAGTTCCTCTAAAACTCATGGATTTATTTGCTTCTTTGTGCGTTCACTTTTTCCTTCATTAAACCCTGTGGATGTGTGTGCTTCTATGAGTCTGTAACTTGTGTATGTTTGCGCTTTCCTTCACTGCAACTCACGGATAACCTCACTAAAACCCTAGAAAAATAATCTCAACTTCGTCCCTTTGACTCTTGCAACTTCTCTCTTCATTGAAATTCGTTGCCTCAGACTCATTGCTTCAGATATGTCAATAGTACATGCCCATAACACTTTACAACATAGATATTCAATGTGCTCAATAGGTGTTAATAAGAGTCTCTTGAAGTCTTAATTATATTTTCCAAGTGACTTCCTTTAGGGGCTAGCTTGTAATTGTTTTACCCCTTTTCCTTATTTTAGGGATAACCCACACTCTCTTGTTGCAACCATTTTACCCTTAATTAAATTCTTGTTGCAACTACTTTACCCTTAATGAATGACATGTAACTTCATGTTGACCTCTTAGGGGCTTCTAGATCATTCTTTGGGGTCCTCCAACTTCACAAGGCCATAACTCCTCAAGCGTGAGGAACCACGTGGTGTACCACATATCATCGAAAATGGCATGATACGTATTGTACTTACATGAATGAGTTACTTGCATTTACATTGTCCTTCATCTCCTTTTTTCCTCGATCAACTGTGGGTTTCATAACCATACCTTCGAGGCTTCCTAACTTCTACAAGGGTTGACATCAATGACAACCAATATTTCAACAAATGATAGCCCTACTAATATTACGTGGATCATGTAGTTTTCCAAGAGAAATATTTTCATATGGGTATGATGTTGGACAAATAATATTATATCCTAAGGATTGTACTACACATTTTTTCGTAATGGCTTGAGTTCCCCAACAAAATTATGTTTTTGAATATGAAGCCTTAGTCCACACCCTATGGTCAACCTTATACTCGAGACTCAAACATTTATTGTTATATATTGATTCTAACATGATCCTCATCTAGTTTAATGGTATATCTCAAACTCTATATTTGTTTTCTAAATACTACTTGAGTGTCGGATTGTTTCTTGGATGAGAGTGGTCATATATGATATGTTTTTATATATAGTATGTTTCTTGGATGAGAGTGGTCATATATGATATGTTTTTATAAGCCAAGATATGTTGTTTTAAGAAAATTTAAACTCGTTATTATCAAATTAACTCTTCTCGATGGGGTAAATAAGTGTTGATACCAACTAGTTATTGATAAACTAATATGGAAATGGGTGCTCAGTCAAAAATTATTGTGTTTTTCTAAAAGTTAAATTATTAATGATTTTTAGAAAAAATAATGTACTTGCAATGTCAATAGAAAGAGGTCAATGATAATCTAACCATTATCTAAAATTATTATAAGGGTTTGAGGTTTGTTGGAGGGTTTGAGGGTTTAAGGGGTTTTGTCAATAATTTCTTAATTGGTGGAAAATTGTTCATTACTTTGAGCCATTTTTTGTCAATACTTTTTTAATTGGTGGAAAAGAAAATCGTTGGGCATAGGGTGTTTCTTCTAGGTATTTTCAAAGTTTTTTGAAGTTTATGCTTGAAATTCTCCTAGTATTCCTCTTTGCAAATCATAAAGATCCTTTGCATTGAAGTCGCCCTTAAGGAGAGAGATGTTGATATTAATTTGTACTCAAAATGTGTTTTTCAAACAAAACATGGAATCATTGTTAATCTAATTTTATGAATGGGTAGGGAAAACCAAATATATATCTTTCATATATTTATTTAGATACAAATAGTATTTCTAAAGAAAGAGGGGAAGGGGAAATTCAAAGTAAGAGGTTGAGATCACCTAGAGATAGCAAAGTTGACAAAAGAAATTTTTTTAAATGTATGAATTTATTTCTTATTGAAGGAGGGAGGTTATCTTATGACAATGAGAGTGATAGATACTAGAAAGTTCCATTGAGATATAGACATTATTTGAAAACTAGGAACCAAACCACTTCTTGAGTTGGACACTATTGCTTTTAATCAATGGGAGAACTATAGAATTTCCCCGTCTATTTTACATGAGTTGGGGATCTTTTCTATGGATGGTGTAAATGTTCCATACAACAGTGAAGTTAAATTGATGGAGTATGTTGGCCCAATGTACAAATATAAACATTGGATATCAATATCCCGGTATCTACCAAGTATGCATAGATATGGAATTTACACAAATTTAACCAAATGAAAGAAACCAATGAAAATAAAAGACAATCTATATATATTGATGGAAGACCAAAAGCTTCAAGAAATGTTGCATAGTTTATAAATAGTTCACATCCTATAAGTATGAACAAGCTACCAAATTATGTTTTTGAGGGGCATGATGAAAATAAAGTTGTGGTTTGTATAGTAAAACCAATAGCTATAGGGAATATTTAATGATTGATTACAATTTGAATAAAATTAAGGGAGTAGGTAATTATGTTTTACAATTTATAGTGTTTATTTACTAATTGTGTTTGAATATCATTTTCGATTGTTTTATATTATGCATATTTTATCTAATTAACATAGTGGTGTTTATGTTACATATTGATTCGAGCATTTAGGCCTATTTTTTTTCATTCGAGCATTTAGGCTAGTTTTCGGTTCATTCGAGGTTTTTGTGTATTTCAATATTTGAATGGGTGAAAATTATCTATTCGATTATCTCACTAAATAAATGGATTCCACCTCCATGACTCTACCAAATTGGGATCAAATTCAACACATTGAAGTATATTTGCAAACATTTTGCAATTACAAATTAGAAGAAAATACAAAAATCTTCCAAGCCATCATGGATGAATTCCCATCAAATTTATACTATGTATAATGCCCTACTTTTGGTATTCATGTTGATTCATCCCATATCCTCACCATTTTTATAAACCATGGACAATGGGAACCAAAAAATAGTATAATTGTAGACATGGTTTTGAATGTCCTGTGCACTAGTAATCTGTCAAGTCCACCAATGAAATTCTTACTATCTTCAATTGGAAGAGCATGCTAAAAATAGAAATTATTATGGCTAAGTGGACTACATTTACCCCATTGCATCATTTCAATCTAACTATTCAGACCAAATAAATGGCTCAGTCATCAATTTCCATCACAAGGCAAAGTGGAAACACATCCATGAACGTTAAACCCATCCCAACCTATGATCATGGCATCGATTTCACTTTTTAAATGCATAGCTTGAACTTGTTCCACATTACAAAGAATCTTAGCCACTTATGGGAAATTGATTTTATATGTCTCAATGATGATTATATTTTTTAGTGATGTTTCAATTATGAATATTTGTGCATGAATATGCATTAAAATTTATATCAAATATGAATGTTTAACCCTGCATCACTTGAAACTTGAAAAGTTGAAATTTATGTTATGTTGAAAATTGCCCCACTTTGAAATTGGTTTGTGGTAAGTGAATATACATTAAGTAAATAATATGTTGTGAAAACTAATTTGCAAATGAACTTAATGTCAAAACATGCTTTGTCAAAACTTAGTGTCGCATTATCATAACTAGAATATCCAATGCTTTCACCAGTGTCTGGACCTCTTTAGAATTTTTTCCAGGAAATTCTTTGCCATGTTAATATGGCCATGGTATTCCAAGTGAAATTCTTTGCAGAATGACACTTTGATCAATTACAATTTGAACAAAATTAAGAAAAGAGGTAATTATGTTTTACATTTTTTAGTCATTATTTATGAAATTTTTTAATTTGATAAACTAAATTGATTAAATGTATGCAATTT
The DNA here is from genome assembly GCA_009831015.1 of Picea engelmannii. NCBI lineage: Eukaryota > Viridiplantae > Streptophyta > Pinopsida > Pinales > Pinaceae > Picea > Picea engelmannii. The sequence continues at coordinate 87,892 of ML809349.1, forward strand.
CTTAATTTTGATGAATTGTACATGACAAAAAAAATTATAGAAATTTTTGAGATAGGATGCCACGATCATTGGGAGTAGCACATTTGCGTATACTCTTGGTCCCTATGTTGCTTCTCCTATTGTTGGTTCCCTTTCTCCTATAACTACTACTAGTTCCATGTTGACTATTTATCTTAGTATTATTGGTGCCTCTACTCTTGGTCATTCTAATACTCCTACTTTAGATATTGATCTAACTTCCCCGCCTATCATAATAATTGAGAACATTGGGGAATTACCTATTTCTTTATAGATGGATGATGAACTTTTCCTATTGAAGGTATTAAAAATTCATGATAATTACTAATTCCTCAATTTATTTTTATTTTATTAAAAATAAATATTTTTATGTTGATTTTATAAGTCTAATAATAATGTATGATTACACTAGTAAAGGATAACTTGTTGTAGAACACTTGCACAATAATGAATTTAGTCTTTTAACTCTAACAAATAGAACTATCTATAAACACCAAAACATTTTTTTTATCCTCTCTTTGAATGAGGAAAGAGAGGATCAAAAAGGGAGAGAAGGACATTAGGTTAATTGTGRTTTTAGAATCTTGGTTATGTTGACCTATAGTTCTAGGTTATTTGGGTATTTTTTCAATTGAATTTAGCCTAGGTGGTTGAGAGTAGGAATGGTATCCTCCCCACCCAATTTTAATTTCCACAATTTACATGTTGATATCTTATAAAGTATATTGTTGTAACATCTTTGAGCCCTATTATTTACCTAGCCTTGTGCCCAGAAGTATCTAGGGTTATAGGTTTGGGTACCATGCTCAAAACGAGGGGAAGTACCCAAGGTTTTTCCCTAGGATATCTTACCTAGAAAAAAAAGGTTATTTGGGTGCTTCAAYTATATTTTAGATTRGGTTGTACCGTCAAATTGGAAAAAGGAAAGTAAACTAAATAATTAGGGTTWATTTATTGAAAAATACTTAAATGAGTAAAAAAACCTTAATGTTGGAAACATAAACAGAAGTATGGAAATAATTCACCCATAATTCATTGTTGTAGGTGTTGAATCTACTTTGGATAATGAAGAGTGTTGTGACAAGTGGGCCARGAGTGATCCATGTCCCAAATGTTCTTACACATGTTGTTCACTTTCTTGTAAATMTACACTTGACATTATCTCAAAWAMAAAGATGTGTGTGTGTGTGTAATCACATATAACATTAGATCTAATACCATAAAATATATATCTATGATTAAAATGAATAGAGATACCCTATTTCCCTCAAAAGGTGTGATACCTCCCTTTCCCTAGATGTGATGGAGCCTCACTTGATATTGTTATGTTTAAACATCCAAGGTATAAATGGAACTGTCCCTACAAATATTCCCTAGAATGAATCAACAAGACTTCAAATTTGGACCCAAGATAATCGTAATAGGTCCATGTAAAGGTGAAGGAGATAATAGGTGCAAAAATACCAAGAGCATGGAAGAGGTGGATGGTCAAATTGTATTGATTATTCAATGAAGAACCTATAATAAAGGGTTTCAATGATATAATTTTTCCAAAAGAATTAAAGAATATTCAAAAATCTGAATATAATTGTATAAATAGACAAGGGTATAACCTCAAGGTATAGGTGTGCATTAGGTTAGTTGTTGGAGGGTTCATATGGAACAATTGTACCATGCATGGTAACTTAGTACCATGAGATTTTTTAGTTTGTGCCATGTTATTTTAGGCCCAAATCACCTCTCTATTACATGATACATAGAACACAGAGGCAATACCCTCTTAAGAATTGTGATATAATTTCTACCAAGAGACCAAGTAGGGTTTAAAAAAATTGAATCAATTCCACTCCATTAATAACAACCAAAATTTCATTTTGGTTGTTGTGGACCTACACTGAAGGATCCTGATATATTATGGACTCAATGGGTATTTTTCACCCTCAATTGATCTTATAAAGTTAAAAAATAACCTATCAAAATGAACCAAACTAGTGACAAAGGGATAAAGACCAAGGGAAAGAAGAAGGATCCTACCCAAGCACTAGACATCCCTAAAAGGAAAAACATATAGGTTAAGGTGGGGGGACTTCAAGAAGGTGTTCCATCACATAAAAATATTCTTGAAGAGTATCATATTATCATTGGGTGGGTCACATACGAATGAAGCACAAGAGTGGATTTCACATCATACCTCTTAGTGTGCATGTGTATGTGAGTACTCAAGTGTGAATCTAATACACTACATTGTTCCTTACTTGAAATAGGTTCTATACATGATATGGTAATAGTAATGAGGTGCAAAGAAGAAGAGAAGCAAGTAAAGCGAAAGAAAACTAATCAAAAATAACAGTAACAACAATATCAAAATAATGATGCATGGGATTAGTCCAAGGGTTTTTGTAGTGTGAACCAATGTCGATATGTGAAAGGGAATAAATCACTAGGAAAAGTATGATATCCCACTGTAAAATTGAATTCCCCCATGCCCCAATCATCAATGTAAGGTGTAATTATTAGGGTCCCCCATGGACCATTAATATGATAATAAAGTAGAAGAAAAATTAAAGGAAGAAAACTTTGAAACCAAAAAAATGCATTACACAAAAGGATGTTGAAATTAGGGGAACAAGAAAAATTAAATAACATGTAATAAAGATAACAATTAAACCATGAAATGCACATGAATAGTATTAGATAATGAGAAATACTCTAACCCTAATGTAAGTTATATAATATTTGAATTATGATATTTTAAATATCAAACAATCTCTAACTTATATGTTGGTGAAGTAGCAACTAGATCATATAATAAAAAATGAATAGGTCTAACTATTGTAATAGTGACTAGACTACAAGCCATAAGTGAATGTGTTGTAAAATCGACATAGCCAAAAAAAAAAAAATCAAATTTTGCAAAAACATTTGCAATGACCTGCCTATCTCCTGTTATATAGAATTTTCAATCCTTAATCCAAATAAGTACTTGTTATGATATACATTTGCTTACTCATAGTTTTAAAATATTCATCTTAACCCGAGGTATTTAGAGGAGTTATCTTTGTCTCTATGTAATCATCGATGCTAAGTTTGGTCTTACCCCGAAATTAACCCTTTATCGTTTCATCAATTTCTTGTCTCTGTCTTAGCTTAAATTTTTACCACAGTCGTCGCCTTATGGCCAAGTCCTTATTTTATCCTTCTAAAGGTAAAGTTAAAATAATTTTTGGTATTTATTAAGTCTTTTAATTAAGGACTTAATTTTAATAATAATTAAGACCTAAAATTGTGCAAGTATTATTTTATATTCATTGCCTTTTAGGTTGTATGTCAAACATTATGATTACCATCCATATCCTAAGTCGAAAATCCTTTAAGTCATGCGTCATAGTTGAGCGCCAGTGCATAGTCAAATGTACCCATGTTATTTTTATTTGGGTGAAAGGAGATCCGATGGCTTTGTTTAAAAGGAGATCTGACTGCTACCATTAATTGCGCCCCCCAGTGAGTTCGATGTTTAACAAAGAAGGGGGAGCACAAAAATTTACCATGGTTCGAGCGTTGTTAGCATGGTGGCTAGAGGATGATTGTGCCCCCCCTCTATATAGTTTACTAAACCATGAGGTTTACCCCCTGCAATTGTTGTGGACCGTCAGTTTAAAGAACACGTGTATGGTCAGGATTGCAAATGAGGATTTTTTTCAAATGTTGGAAAATAATACCAAGGCATTGTCTTCAAGATTATTATAGTATAGCGAGAAATGTAGTAGAGGTGACCTCAGATAGGAAAGAAAAAATTTCAACACCAGATCAAATCTCATCAATTGTTGGGCATCCATTTATCTCCTTTACAAATTGAGCTTTCAAGACTGACAGTGGCAAGAATGATTCATGCATCAAACCTAGTTCGTGGAACTATTGGCTACTTGGATCATGAGTATTATACAGAAGATGATCTTATAGGAGGCCCAACTCGGCCTTTCTATGTTGGCCACTATCCATGTTTACCCTCGAAGAGATATGATTCCTCCTTCAAGTCATCGGATCATTCCCTATCAATGATTACGACACCAATGTTGGCGAGTCCAATGATGTCTATTTATTGGAACCGAACAGATCCTTGTGATTGAAGAGGTGGTATACCATGCATTATCCCCATACATGCAAGGATATAGAAACACAAATGCCACTATTGATGTTCATGATTACACTTATTTTCATATTATTAGAGACTAGATCGGCTTGTCTTGGTAAAGACAAGGCATTTGTAGTTGGCCATGATTGGGGCTTTATGGTTTCTTTGTACCTTTGTCTTTTTTTTTCCAGATAAAGTGACAACATTAGTAAATTTTAATATTAATTCTTTGGCCACATAACCTTACAACAAAGTCAACTAAGGAAAAAAAAATTGTTGTTATTTTCCCATGACGGTCCATCAAATATTGCATTATATATGTACAAGGAAGGAGATTATATGTATGTTGATGAATTCTCATGGAGAATCTTTGTCAATATTGTCAAAGGGATAAATATTGTGAAAATCTCATATGTTAATAGTCTAGATCCATGTGTCTAGAGAAGCGATGGACTTGTCTCTCAAAAAGATAGAAACAAATGAATTGAAGGATCAAATATAACCAACAAAATATCTATTTTGAAGGAAAATGGAATAGTTAACCTAGGAGATATTGATCCCTCTCAAAGATTCTATCTCTAATCTATTTTGATAAAATAATCTCAGATTTGCAGGAAACCAATTCCATATTTTGAGGCAGCAGTTGGGAAATCTATTCCATATTTTAAGGGATTCAAGCTAACATTCAAAAAGTATAAAATCACCAGCAGAAGAAGGTGGGAGGGGGTAGGTTAGTAATTGTTTTGTAAAGTGAAGACTTTGTTTTCTTGGAGGATGATCCTGTGAGGTCATCCTTTTGTAAATTTATGAATCAGAGAGAATCATTCATTGGATCCATCTCTCAATATAACAGAGCCATATTTTTCTTCATGTTATATGTGTTAATTTTCTTGCAATTCTATGTTTTATTCTTTCAATGCAATTTTGATATGCAACTTGGACAATTTGGTATAACTTCCACTATCAATGAGTGTATTCCTGATATAGTTAAAATATTCCTGCTACAACCCTTTTCCATGATGAATACATTCAAATACTGTAATCAGAATAACGTTTTTGAATATTGTGTGCCTGGATTCATTCTTCTAATGCCCATATTCAAATGTTCATTTCATATGTTGGATTCATGATCTCTATGCCCAACTTGTTTTCTTCATCTCGGGTTGATATATATTTCTCTTGCCCTTTGTCATTTTTTATATTTATGTTTTCTTGTTTTCCTCACTCTATCACCTATTAGGTTTTTTGTTTTGTTATGTGAGACTCCATGCCCAATGGATCATGCTTTCTGATATGAAATTTACAGTTTGTATTCTAGTCCAGTGTCTTGATTATCCCCAGCCTTGTTTATTCAATTCTTTACCATCAAATCTGGAAACCTGAGCTTATTTGTTATAATTGTTGCTTAGTGGCAGTGGGCAGCTAGTGTTCTTAAATCATATGAGAGAGACCTCTCTGGTCCAAGAGCCAGCTTGTAGCTTGAAGAAGGTTTAAATATGTCTTGGCATGGTTTCTAAACAGTCGAAAACCATCTCAAGTTGTACTTGGATTTCCAAATTTGTCAGGTGTACTTGGATTTCCAAATCCTATTAGGAATGGGGAGACTCTCTTCCCAAATTCAAAGAGGATAATGGAGATAGTTCAGTTGAGAACACGATAGCTTTTCATCAATATATGCATCAATTGGGTATTGTTCATGAAGATGTATTAATGAAAAATTTTATGTTTTCCTTAGAAGGAGATGCACGACAATGGTTCAAATCTTTACCTCCTAAAAGTATTTCTTCTCTAAAATAATTTCATGTATGTTTTCATTATCACTATAGAATCATTTCCAGAGATAAACTTCTCTTTGAATACTATTGCAATGAAGAATCAACAGAACAAGCACCTCAATAAAATCATGATGATGAAGGTTTTATTGATGAGGACTGTGATCAAGAGATGAAAAAAAAGTTTATTACAGTAGTGAGGATAAAAAGGATTTGTTGGTCTATGAAGAAACATCTCTAGACAGTTTTGATTTGAATACACCTAAAGGTTTTCAAGAAGGTACAGTTTTGTTTCATGTCTTAGATATTAAAAGTCAAGATCAAATTGAACATAATGATGTCCAC
>ML809349.1:116981-145277 GCA_009831015.1 Picea engelmannii
CACAATTAACCTAATGTCCTTCTCTCCCTTTTTGATCCTCTCTTTCCTCATTCAAAGAGAGGATAAAAAAAATGTTTTGGTGTTTATAGATAGTTCTATTTGTTAGAGTTAAAAGACTAAATTCATTATTGTGCAAGTGTTCTACAACAAGTTATCCTTTACTAGTGTAATCATACATTATTATTAGACTTATAAAATCAACATAAAAATATTTATTTTTAATAAAATAAAAATAAATTGAGGAATTAGTAATTATCATGAATTTTTAATACCTTCAATAGGAAAAGTTCATCATCCATCTATAAAGAAATAGGTAATTCCCCAATGTTCTCAATTATTATGATAGGCGGGGAAGTTAGATCAATATCTAAAGTAGGAGTATTAGAATGACCAAGAGTAGAGGCACCAATAATACTAAGATAAATAGTCAACATGGAACTAGTAGTAGTTATAGGAGAAAGGGAACCAACAATAGGAGAAGCAACATAGGGACCAAGAGTATACGCAAATGTGCTACTCCCAATGATCGTGGCATCCTATCTCAAAAATTTCTATAATTTTTTTTGTCATGTACAATTCATCAAAATTAAGAAATTGCATACATTTAATCAATTTAGTTTATCAAATTAAAAAATTTCATAAATAATGACTAAAAAATGTAAAACATAATTACCTCTTTTCTTAATTTTGTTCAAATTGTAATTGATCAAAGTGTCATTCTGCAAAGAATTTCACTTGGAATACCATGGCCATATTAACATGGCAAAGAATTTCCTGGAAAAAATTCTAAAGAGGTCCAGACACTGGTGAAAGCATTGGATATTCTAGTTATGATAATGCGACACTAAGTTTTGACAAAGCATGTTTTGACATTAAGTTCATTTGCAAATTAGTTTTCACAACATATTATTTACTTAATGTATATTCACTTACCACAAACCAATTTCAAAGTGGGGCAATTTTCAACATAACATAAATTTCAACTTTTCAAGTTTCAAGTGATGCAGGGTTAAACATTCATATTTGATATAAATTTTAATGCATATTCATGCACAAATATTCATAATTGAAACATCACTAAAAAATATAATCATCATTGAGACATATAAAATCAATTTCCCATAAGTGGCTAAGATTCTTTGTAATGTGGAACAAGTTCAAGCTATGCATTTAAAAAGTGAAATCGATGCCATGATCATAGGTTGGGATGGGTTTAACGTTCATGGATGTGTTTCCACTTTGCCTTGTGATGGAAATTGATGACTGAGCCATTTATTTGGTCTGAATAGTTAGATTGAAATGATGCAATGGGGTAAATGTAGTCCACTTAGCCATAATAATTTCTATTTTTAGCATGCTCTTCCAATTGAAGATAGTAAGAATTTCATTGGTGGACTTGACAGATTACTAGTGCACAGGACATTCAAAACCATGTCTACAATTATACTATTTTTTGGTTCCCATTGTCCATGGTTTATAAAAATGGTGAGGATATGGGATGAATCAACATGAATACCAAAAGTAGGGCATTATACATAGTATAAATTTGATGGGAATTCATCCATGATGGCTTGGAAGATTTTTGTATTTTCTTCTAATTTGTAATTGCAAAATGTTTGCAAATATACTTCAATGTGTTGAATTTGATCCCAATTTGGTAGAGTCATGGAGGTGGAATCCATTTATTTAGTGAGATAATCGAATAGATAATTTTCACCCATTCAAATATTGAAATACACAAAAACCTCGAATGAACCGAAAACTAGCCTAAATGCTCGAATGAAAAAAAATAGGCCTAAATGCTCGAATCAATATGTAACATAAACACCACTATGTTAATTAGATAAAATATGCATAATATAAAACAATCGAAAATGATATTCAAACACAATTAGTAAATAAACACTATAAATTGTAAAACATAATTACCTACTCCCTTAATTTTATTCAAATTGTAATCAATCATTAAATATTCCCTATAGCTATTGGTTTTACTATACAAACCACAACTTTATTTTCATCATGCCCCTCAAAAACATAATTTGGTAGCTTGTTCATACTTATAGGATGTGAACTATTTATAAACTATGCAACATTTCTTGAAGCTTTTGGTCTTCCATCAATATATATAGATTGTCTTTTATTTTCATTGGTTTCTTTCATTTGGTTAAATTTGTGTAAATTCCATATCTATGCATACTTGGTAGATACCGGGATATTGATATCCAATGTTTATATTTGTACATTGGGCCAACATACTCCATCAATTTAACTTCACTGTTGTATGGAACATTTACACCATCCATAGAAAAGATCCCCAACTCATGTAAAATAGACGGGGAAATTCTATAGTTCTCCCATTGATTAAAAGCAATAGTGTCCAACTCAAGAAGTGGTTTGGTTCCTAGTTTTCAAATAATGTCTATATCTCAATGGAACTTTCTAGTATCTATCACTCTCATTGTCATAAGATAACCTCCCTCCTTCAATAAGAAATAAATTCATACATTTAAAAAAATTTCTTTTGTCAACTTTGCTATCTCTAGGTGATCTCAACCTCTTACTTTGAATTTCCCCTTCCCCTCTTTCTTTAGAAATACTATTTGTATCTAAATAAATATATGAAAGATATATATTTGGTTTTCCCTACCCATTCATAAAATTAGATTAACAATGATTCCATGTTTTGTTTGAAAAACACATTTTGAGTACAAATTAATATCAACATCTCTCTCCTTAAGGGCGACTTCAATGCAAAGGATCTTTATGATTTGCAAAGAGGAATACTAGGAGAATTTCAAGCATAAACTTCAAAAAACTTTGAAAATACCTAGAAGAAACACCCTATGCCCAACGATTTTCTTTTCCACCAATTAAAAAAGTATTGACAAAAAATGGCTCAAAGTAATGAACAATTTTCCACCAATTAAGAAATTATTGACAAAACCCCTTAAACCCTCAAACCCTCCAACAAACCTCAAACCCTTATAATAATTTTAGATAATGGTTAGATTATCATTGACCTCTTTCTATTGACATTGCAAGTACATTATTTTTTCTAAAAATCATTAATAATTTAACTTTTAGAAAAACACAATAATTTTTGACTGAGCACCCATTTCCATATTAGTTTATCAATAACTAGTTGGTATCAACACTTATTTACCCCATCGAGAAGAGTTAATTTGATAATAACGAGTTTAAATTTTCTTAAAACAACATATCTTGGCTTATAAAAACATATCATATATGACCACTCTCATCCAAGAAACATACTATATATAAAAACATATCATATATGACCACTCTCATCCAAGAAACAATCCGACACTCAAGTAGTATTTAGAAAACAAATATAGAGTTTGAGATATACCATTAAACTAGATGAGGATCATGTTAGAATCAATATATAACAATAAATGTTTGAGTCTCGAGTATAAGGTTGACCATAGGGTGTGGACTAAGGCTTCATATTCAAAAACATAATTTTGTTGGGGAACTCAAGCCATTACGAAAAAATGTGTAGTACAATCCTTAGGATATAATATTATTTGTCCAACATCATACCCATATGAAAATATTTCTCTTGGAAAACTACATGATCCACGTAATATTAGTAGGGCTATCATTTGTTGAAATATTGGTTGTCATTGATGTCAACCCTTGTAGAAGTTAGGAAGCCTCGAAGGTATGGTTATGAAACCCACAGTTGATCGAGGAAAAAAGGAGATGAAGGACAATGTAAATGCAAGTAACTCATTCATGTAAGTACAATACGTATCATGCCATTTTCGATGATATGTGGTACACCACGTGGTTCCTCACGCTTGAGGAGTTATGGCCTTGTGAAGTTGGAGGACCCCAAAGAATGATCTAGAAGCCCCTAAGAGGTCAACATGAAGTTACATGTCATTCATTAAGGGTAAAGTAGTTGCAACAAGAATTTAATTAAGGGTAAAATGGTTGCAACAAGAGAGTGTGGGTTATCCCTAAAATAAGGAAAAGGGGTAAAACAATTACAAGCTAGCCCCTAAAGGAAGTCACTTGGAAAATATAATTAAGACTTCAAGAGACTCTTATTAACACCTATTGAGCACATTGAATATCTATGTTGTAAAGTGTTATGGGCATGTACTATTGACATATCTGAAGCAATGAGTCTGAGGCAACGAATTTCAATGAAGAGAGAAGTTGCAAGAGTCAAAGGGACGAAGTTGAGATTATTTTTCTAGGGTTTTAGTGAGGTTATCCGTGAGTTGCAGTGAAGGAAAGCGCAAACATACACAAGTTACAGACTCATAGAAGCACACACATCCACAGGGTTTAATGAAGGAAAAAGTGAACGCACAAAGAAGCAAATAAATCCATGAGTTTTAGAGGAACTAGGCCGTGGAAAACCACTATCTACAGTGGGACAGAGAGTAGAAATCCGTGAGTTTACAAAGCACAAGGCACAAATCTGTTGAGAAAAATTGAAGTTCATAAGATCAAATTCATCAGGTCAGCTACAGTTTGAGAGGTATGGTTTACTGTGTGTGTTAGGGTCTATATAATGCAGTAGTCCAACACAAAAATGTCTTAGTAGTTCATGAGTATTTGACTTATAATACATTCTTGTGGATCTTGGTATGAGGGTTTGAGGCATAAGGGTTTGAGTGGTAATAGTTGATGGATTATAACAATAGTGAGAGGTTGTGGTAGTGATAGTGACATATCAATAACAAGTTGATTGATTCATTGGTAGTGACAGGTTGTGTACATTTATATTTCTGGGTGGTTGGATGGGGAATGGAAATTGTTATAACCCTAAATTGCACCAGACATGCATACCTGGCATCATGCCATCTTACTTGCTATTTTTTCCAATCCATCATTGAACAACTCTTCTAAAAAACCATTTTTTTGAATATGTACGCGCCCTGCACCACTACTGCCTGCATACACATGCTTTCTGCACCATTACAACCTGCGTATACTCACAAAAAGCGCAAAAAATAAAAATTGCAAACGGATACGGGTTTTTGGGCCGTTACCCAACCTTTTGACCACCCATAGCCAGTCACCCAACCAAATAACTATCTTTTTTGGCCTATAAAATAAGGTGTTGGGGTCCCTTTCCAAGAAGAATCATGAGAGCAAAGAAACTTTGCCCATTTCAGTATTCCCCCTTTGCCCTAATATTTTTCAACCACATTGTGAGTTTGAGCTAGAATTCCTTTTTTCCTCCATTGCAAACCCTTGCCATCTCCCTAGAGAGAACTGAAGAGGAGAAGAATACGTGGAAGAAGTTGGTTCACAGTGAAGAGGAGCCCAGGATTGAGTTCGAGGAGTAGTTGCTGGTGAGATGAATATAAAGAAATAATTTTTCTGTCCCGCCAAACGATGTCTTCAATCTTCATGATTTATTTGTATTTTTGTTATGATATCTAACCCACTAATCCATATAGAATGCATGCTTGTAGTTTCTTGTTTGTCTTTTGGTGAATGAAGGTTGGCCTTGGGAGGAGATCTATAGTTGAGAAAAAACTGTGCGCAAAGGGATCGACACCGGACGTGGAGTTTAAGGTAAGCTTACCGGATCCCTATACTTTGTCTTTTATGTATGATTGTGGGGTAATGTCGGGATAGTTGTTAAAAGTATGAGACTTTAGATGGTTATCTCTTCCTGCACTTTTGTAACACCCTGTTTCCCCCAGTCTATAAAAATAACTATATTGGCCAAGAACTATGGCAAACTCAAAGATGTGAATGTTTGATTTGACGGACCTTTGCATAAAAGGTCAATGAATGTAAATTATGTTATGGATATGTGTTGCATGACTGTTGGGAGAGGGATGTGCTAAAAGATACCATGATGGATAATGAGAGGTGGTGGAAGGGACCTGGAATGGTTGCGTTAACTTCCACCGAGCTAGTATTGTACTGGTTTATACTTGCTCACAAACCAAAGCAACTCTCTAATCCTGGAATGGATTTCCCGTCAGATTGGTAGGTGGGGAGGCTCCTCAAGAGTTAATGAGGGGATGGGGGTGAACCGCCCATCTGTAACAACCCTCAGACCTGACCAAGGATGACAGAATTCACGCCACATGCAACCTTGCAGACAAGAATTGGCAAGAGAGGAGATGTGGTAGGGAGAGAGTAGTGCGCGTGACAAGGGATCACGAAAGAGACTGGAGAAACCCTGGAAATGCAGAGAGTTCTGAATACCAGGAGAAGGAGAGTAACCTTCATACTGGATTGTTTTCCTGTATCAGGAGAAGGAGAGTAACCTTCGTCCTTGATTTCTGTTGAGCTGGAAGTAGGAGATTGAACCTCAAAGCATCGTGGTCTAGCTCAGGAGTGGCTAGTGGTAAATCCGTTTGGAATCACTGAGCCTACGGTTGGGTGGAAACGAGCACCCCTCTCAGCAGTTGCATCATGCCTGGTAGATCTGATAAGTGTTTTATACCTTGTATTTTGAACTGAATATCATGAATACATGCTTATGTTTATATGCCCATAATAATTTCTGTGTAGAATGATTGCCTGGCGTTTTAAACTGGAAATAATGGATGTATGTGTATGCTTACATGCCATCGTTGGTTTCTGTACAAATGATTAAGTTTGGGGCATGAGTTCACTCCACCAAGAATTGTCTTGTTTTCTCAACTCTCATAATGTTCCGGGAAAGCCCCTCGAGAGTACTCTTCTCCGGGGATTACCCCTTAAACCTTGGAACTGTGCCGAACCTTTACCCAGGGACTCAACTAAGATTTGGGACGATTGCCCAAGAACCGTCTGAAGGTTCATGCGATCCGGGTCTGGAACCCTTATGCAAGGAAGGATAGCTCTCTAAGGTCTCAGAGTCGTGGGAGTTTGAAGCCCTGAGAAGTTGAATTTCGTGATTCAAGCTCAGAAGGGATAGCGAGCCCAATTATAGGAAGAGAGAATACCCTATCATTTGGTAGATGAACGGTCAGAATCCTTTCGGGAATACCCCAGATTTGTCAAGACCCATGGATCTAGAGAAGGAGCGCAGGCATTAACACCTCGCCCCTTTCAGCCTTCGCAAGTAGCGATGGGACCCAGGATCGTAGATCCAAGGATCTGACGGAGCCCTAATGACCATCGATCTTAGCCTTTGCATAGGCAGGAGAGTAGAATTTCACTGACTCGTGACTTGGTGTGGTCAAGGGTAGGACTTCATGAACTCACGATTCATGAGATCGCGACGTAATCGTGGCCGTTAGATCCAAGGCATGGAAGAACCGTTGGATCAAAACTTTCATGGTTATCGCCTATCAGAGGTTTGGAACTTGAGGGAGTTTCTTTTCAATTGTAGAAGTCGCGAAGTGCCGAGCACCGAGGGATCATGCAAACACGTGACCCATCCGTAAGTGGGGACCACATGGTTGATAGGTGGTGTAACAACAAGTGCCCAGAGAAATGTGGGAATGAGTGACAGGTGATGGACACATGTCGCCTGGGAAGGAGTCAACCCATTGTTGACTTATCGTATCTCAGGAACTCACGAAGGAGGAGCATGAGGGCTCAACACTCCAACTCGTGAAGTCGTGAGATGTGAGTAGCGCTAGTATTTAGCATAGGAAGCGGGTGATTGGTGGTGGACACATGTCACACTGGGAAAGAGTCAACCCACTATTGACTTATCGTGGCTTGGTATTTTGCAGGATGAAGGAGCTGCACCTTGATCACTAAGGCTGCGAAACACTGAGAGCCAAGGTCTCATGCGACATGCGGAGGTGACACAGCTCGTGAGCAGCATATAGCGGGGTTGACAAGTGGCGTGTGCACATTGCTTTGACAGAGTCCATGCAACATTGACCTCTCGTGTCTCAGGGATTCGCGAAGGAGGAGAACGAGAGCTCAACACCTCAACTAATGAGGTTGCGAGTGGTGCTAGTGTTTGTCCTAGCCTACGGTTACATGTAGCAGGCACTAGTGAGGAGGGAGCCATACCTGTATAGTATCTCGGGTATCGGTGTTTGGAGAAAGGGGAGTCGAGAGTCTTGATTCCCGACTCGCGAGTTGTGAAAGGCACTTGTGCTAAGGCTAGCTTGTGGTCATTTGGAGGAGGATAAGGGAAGAGAGGGTCTGTGCTAGACCCCATAGAAGTCTCGAGGATTCTGTTCCTCGAAGAAAAATATGAAAGATCTAAGTTGTTGTAGTGGGTGTGTGACAAATTGGTATTAGAGCATGGTTACAACACATGGCCTGCTTGGGCTCATGAACGAGTTGCGCAGAAACTCCATTTGAAGTACTCTTAAAAGGAGTAACCCTCTATCTTAACCCCTTTAGCAAAAGCCAAAGTTAAGAATGAAAATTCCTATTGTGTGTATGCATTTGAAAAAAAATATGAATTATGCACTGATTGTGAATGAATATAATGTTGACTAACAATAAGTGTTTTTTCTTGCACAACAAGCGGACGATCAACCGCAGGAAACTGCAGACGCATAGAATGGTGACACACCACGAAGTGGGGGATGGCTCCCACAACAAAGACGAAGAGTCTGATGAAAGGAGAGCAATAGAGACCCCTCCCGATCTAGCTGAGACTATGAGAAGCCTCATGGTCAAACTACAGAGCTGCAAGGCCGACAACGAGAGGTTGATAAAAGAACAAGAGAAGCAGACAAAAAATAATGCAGTCTTGTTGCAGAGTTTATCCGACATACAAAGACAATTGCAGCATGAACCTGACACCAGTCACGCAGACCGACAACAGACAAAGAAAAGTCGAAGTCCACCTAAGATACGTAAACGTGGTCTTTTAAGTGGCCACACTGGGAAGAGCACCTCGAGAAAGGTCCACCCCAGAGATAAGGGACAAGCGTCAGACGATTCCTATGGAAAGGAAACTGGCGACTCAGAGGGATCTTCTAGTAGCAGAACTAGTTCTTATTCCCGAATAAAATGGAAGAAGCGAAAGCATTCCAAAAGTCACAATCTCGAAGAATTCATTAAGGCCAAACCACCCTCTTGCGATGGTGAAATAAAGAAAGGGGAGGAAGCAGAGGCCTAGCTGCTTGGACTAAAGAAGTATTTTAGAGTCCATGACTTCTCAGAAAACTTGAAGGCCCGAGTAGCCACTTTCAACTTGAATGGAAAGGCTTCCATTTGGTGGGAAGACCTTAAGAATGTAAAAGGGATTCACGAAGAGGACCTATATTGGGAACGGTTTGAAAAATACTTCAGAAAGATGTATCTGTCGGAAAAGTATTTCGATGAAAAGACTAAAGAATTCTATGAAATCAAACTGGGGCAACGCACCATAGAGGAATATGTCAGTAGATTCCTTGAATTGCTGAGGTACGTACCCTATATAAAAGTATAAAAGGAAAAGGTGAAACAATTCATCAATGGACTACCTAAGGACTATCAGAACATGATTGAGTTTGATGAGCCAAAGACCCTAGAAGACACTATCTGAAAGGAAAGATATTGTTATGAATAGCTGGGGCATCGGACATAACCTCGTGAAGGCTGGAAGCAAAATAATCGTTTGGGATTCCAGAAAAAGGGGTTTAAATCCCCAAGATTTAAAAACTATAAGAAGGAATCAAGGATGAGCTTCCCAACCCGAAGTGTACACCAACAAAATTTCCCCTCCCAGAGAAAAAATAAACCTTTTGGATCTACCCCAGGAAAGTTTGATAACCCAAAGAGAGAACCCTTGAAATGTTGGGGTTGTGGAGAAGAACATCTACTGAGGGACTGCCCGCACCAACAACAGAACAGTCAGAGAATTTACAACGTTCAAGAAGCTACCACCATCAATGACGTGGCCAGGAATGTGCTGCAAATTTATGCAGCCTTGGATAATAAACAAGTTGAACACCAAGCTTCATTGGTGGAGATGGAAGGTATGATCACCAACCATCTAGTGTCCATTCTAATTGAACCTGGTTCAAATTTGAGTTATATAGCTCCTAAGGCTGTTGATAAGTGTAAATTACAGCCACATAAACACGCCAAGCCATGGTTGGTACAGTTATCCACTGGCACCAAAGAAAGGTAGTGGAGGTCATACCAGCTTGCCAATTCACTATGGGTGAATTCCCCACCCAAGCAACCCTTAACATACTACCCCTAGGATCATATGACCTGTTGATTGGAATGGACTGGCTAGACACATATAAGTCCAGACTGGATTGTTACCATAAAACTTTAGAATGTGTAGGTGAAGAAGGAAGAAGGATAACCCTTCGAGGGATCCATAAACCTGTCTCAGTGAGACGAATATCAGCCCTTCAAATGAGAAAGTATTGCAGAAAGGGATGTCTACTTTATGCGATACAGGTGTTGGAATTAGCTGAAGATGACAAACCAAGCCTTGAAGACCACCCCACACTAAGAGAATATAGAGATGTATTTCCAGAAGATGTACTAGGTCTACCTCCGAGAAGGGACATTGAGTTCTCGATAGAACTTGCACCGGGAGCGGTGCTAGTGTCTAGGACACCCTATAGGATGAGAACACCCAAGCTAGTTGAGCTTAAATTACAACTAAAAGAAATGATGGACAAAGGCTATATCCGACCCAACGTGTCTCCATGGGGAGCACCAGTTCTTTTTTTAAAGAAGAAAGATGGTACCCTCCGACTATGCATAGATTATAGACAACTAAACAAGGTAACCATAAAGAACAAGTACCCCTTACCCAGGATCGATGACCTGTTCGATCAATTGGGAGGTGCTTCCATCTTATCAAAGATTGACTTGAGATCTCAAGTCTGAATCAAGGGTGAAGACATCCACAAAACTTCCTTCAAGACGCGATATGGTCACTATGAGTTTGTGGTAGTACCATTCAGATTAACCAATGCCCTTGCCACTTTTATGTTCTTGATGAACAATGTGCTCAGCAAATTCCTAGACAAATTTGTACTGGTTTTTATTGACAATATATCAATTTACTCCAAGAATAGAGAGGAACATGAGGAACATCTTAGACTTATGCTTCAAGTGTTAAGAGAACATCATCTCTATGCCAAATTTAGCAAGTGCGACTTTTTCCAGAAGAAAATACATTACTTGGGCCATGTCATATCTGAAAAAGGAGTAGCAGTAGACCCTGACAAGACCAGGTCTATCGTGGAATGGCCTACCCCAAAGGACATTTCAGATATCAGATCCTTTATGGGCTTAGCATGATACTATAGGAGATTTATAAAAGGATTCTCCAAGATTGGTTGTCCAATCATTTCCCTCTAGAAGAAGGGAGCTAAATTCACGTGGACACAAGAATGTGAAGAAATATTTCAATCCCTAAAACATTTACTGACCCACACACCCGTGTTGAAGATCGCCGATCCCGAAGCTAACTTCCTCGTGTGCATAGATGCCTTCAAGGAAGGGCTCGGAGGAGTCCTTATGCAAGGAGGAAGTGTAGTCTTCTATGAATCCCAAAAATTGAATGAGCACGAAGTCAACTATGTGACCCATGATCTAGAACTGGCCGCCATAGTGAATGCCTTAAAAATGTGGAGACATTACCTCTTGGGAAGAAAATTTGTACTTATGACAGACCACTGTGGATTGCGATATCTATTTGACCAACCAAAACTCAATGCTAGACAAGCTAGGTGGATGGCCCTTCTTAGTGAGTTTGATTTTGAAATCAAACATATCAAGGGAAAGGAAAATAAGGTGGCCGATGCCCTTAGCAGAAGTATGAAAACAATTCATCTGGTAGCAGTGAGCACTTGTGAGACGAATGTCAAGGAAAGAGTCAGGAATGAACAAGAAACAGACACATTCTTCCAGACTATGACCTCATACATGGAGCAAGAACCCACAGGGATAAAGTATGAAGGCTACCGGATGATAGATGGAGGTTTGCTAACTTACAAAAAATAGATTGTATATTCCAGAATGTGATGACTTGAAGAGGTTCATAATGGATGAACTACATAAAAGACCATATACTGGTCATCTCAGATACCAGAAGATAATCACAGCCACCAGGAAACAATTCTATTGGCTTGGATTGAAGAAAGACATAGCTGAGTACTTAGCCAAATGCATAGAATGCCAATAGGTTAAAGCAGAACACCAACACCCAACATGATTATTACAACCTCTACCAATCCCAGAGCGGAAGTGGGAAACCATTTCCATGGACTTCGTCATCGGATTACCAACATCGACCAAACAGAATGATGCCATCATGGTAGTGGTGGATAAATTGAGAAAGTCTGCCCATTTTATCCCCATCAAATCGACTTGCAAGGCAATAGATATCACCAACATATTTATGAAGGAGATATTCATACTACACAGTATACCTAAAGAGATCGTGTCTGACAGAGACACGAAATTTACTTCCAACTTTTGGAAATCCTTGATGGCTGGTCTAGAGACCAAATTACTGTTTATCGCTGCCTACCATCCTCGAACCAATGGAAAGAGTGAACAAAATATTGGAAGATATGATAAGAATGCATGTAATGCATCAACCCAAGAAGTGGGAAGATTTCTTGCCACTGGTGGAATTCGCCTACAACAATGGCTACCAAGAATCCCTAAAGATGAGCCCTTTCGAAGTCCTCTATGGTAGACCGTGCAATAATCCATTCAGTTGGAGTAATCTCGTGAATAGAGTTACTATTGGACCCGACATGTTGAAAGAAATGGAACAACAAGTGACTCAGATAAAACAAAATCTAAAGGCCGCTCGGAACAGACAGAAAAGTTACGCCGACCGAAAGAGAACTCCGAGAGAATTCAAGATGGGAGACCACGTATATCTCAGAGTTAGGCCCAGGGAGAGTTCCCTGAGGATGGGAGCTTGTGCCAAGTTGGCACCTCTGTATTGTGGACCCTTTGAAGTTATAGATAGAGTGGGACCTGTAGCCTATAGGCTAGCACTTCCTCCCACAGTGAAAGCACATAATGTTTTCCATGTTTCATTATTGAAGAAATATGTACATGATTCTAATCATATAATTGACTGGTTTGTGATCCAAGTGGAACCGGAGGGAGAATTCCTGCCAGAACCTCAATGCATACTGGACAAAAAGGAAACCCCACTCAGGAACCGAACCATTGCACAGGTCAAGGTGCAGTGGAAACATTTTGGCCCAGATGAGGCTGTGTGGGAAATGGAAGATGCCATGAAACATGCATATCTGATTTTGTTTAATTCTGTACATACACGTCATATTGATAGAAAATCGAGGACGATGTTCCTTTAAGGGGGAGGGAATTGTAACACTCTATTTCCCCCAATCTGTAAAAATAACTATATTGGCCAAGAACTATGGCAAAATCAAAGATGTGAATGTTTGATTTGACAGACCTTTGCATAAAAGGTCGATGAATGTAAATTATGTTATGGATATGTGTTGCATGACTGCTGGGAGAGGGAAGTGCTAAAAGAGACCATGATGGCTAATGAGAGGTGGTGGAAGGGACCTGGAATGGTTGCATTAACTTCCACCGAGCCAGTATTGTACTGGTTTATACTTGCTCACAAACCAAAGTAGCTCTCTGATCATGGAATGGATTTCTTGTCAGATTGGTAGGTGGGGAGGCTCCTCAAGAGTTAATGAGGGGATGGGGGTGAACCACCCATTCGTAACAGCCCTCAGACCTGACCACGGATGGTGGAATTTGCGCCACATGCAACCTTGCAGACATGAATTGGCAAGAGAGGAGATGTGGTAGGGAGAGAGCGGTGCACGCGATAGGGGATCGCGAAAGAGACTGGAGAAACCCTGGAAACACAGAGAGTTATGAATACCAGGAGAAGGAGAGTAACCTTCATCCTGGATTGTTTTCCTGTATCAGGAGAAGGAGAGTAACCTTCGTCCTTGATTTCTATTGAGCTGGAAGTAGGAGACTGAACCTCAAAGCATTGTGGTCTAGCTCGGGGGTGGCTAGTGGTAAATCCGTTTGGAGTCACTGAGCCTACGGTTGGGTGGAAACAAGCACCCATCTTAGTAGTTGCATCACGCCTGGTAGATCTGATAAGTGTTTTATACCTTGTATTTCGAACTGAATATCATGAATACATGCTTATGTTTATATGCCCATACTAATTTCTGTGTAGAATGATTGCCTAGTGTTTTAAACTGGAAATAATGGATGTATGTGTACGCTTACATGCCATCGTTGGTTTCTGTACAAATGATTAAGTTTGGGGCATGAGTTCTCTCCACCAAGAATTTTCTTGTTTTCTCGACTCTCGTAATGTTCTGGGAAAGCCCCTCGAGAGTACTCTTCTCTGGGGATTACCCCATAAACCTTGGAACCATGCCGAACCTTTACTTAGGGACTCGACTAAGATTTGGGATGATTTCCCAAGAGCTGTATGAAGGTTCATGTGATCCAGGTTTGGAACCCTTATGCAAGGAAGGATAACTCTCTAAGGTCTCAGATTCGTGGGAGTTTGAAGCCCCGAGAAGTTGAATTTTGTGATTCAAGCTTAGAAGGGATAGCGAGCCCAATTATAGGAAGAGAGAATACCCTATCATTTGGTAGACGAACGGTTGGAATCCTTTCGGGAATACCTAGATCTGTCAAGACCTATGGATCTAGAGAAGGAGCATAGGCGTTAACACCTCTCCCCTTTCAGCCTTCATAAGTAGCGATGGGACCCAGGACCGTAGATCCAAGGATATGACGGAGCCCTAATGACCGTCAATCTTAGCCTTTACACAGGTAGGAGAGTAGCATTTCACTGACTCGTGACTTGGTGTGGTCAAGGGTAGGACTACATGAACTCACAATTCACAAGATCGTGACGTAATCGTGGCCATTGGATCCAAGGAATGGGAGAACCGTTGGATCAGAACTTTCGTGGTTATCGCCTATCGGGGGTTCGAAACTTGAGGGAGTTTCTTTTCGATTGTAGAAGTCATGAAGTGCCGAGCGCCGAGGGCTCATGCAAACACATGACCCATCCGTAAGTGGGGACCGCGTGGTTGATAGGTGGTGTAATAACAAGCACCCAGAGAAAGGTGGGAACGGGTGATAGGTGATGGACACATGTCGCCTGGGAAGGAGTCAACCCATCATTGACTTATCGTATCTTGGGAACTCGCAAAGGAGGAGCATGAGGGCTCAACACTCCAACTCGCGAAGTCACGAGATGCGAGTAGTGCTAGTATTTATCCTAGGAAGTGGGTGATCGGTTGTGGACACGTGTCACACTGGGAAAGAGTCAACCCACTGTTGACTTATCATGGCTCGGGATTTCATAGGATGAAGGAGCTGCAGCTTGATTGCTAAGGCTGCGAAACACCGAGAGCTGAGGTCTCGTGCAACGGGCGATGGTGACACAGCTCGTGAGAAACGTATAGTGGGGTTGACAAGTGGTGTGTGCGTGTTGCTTTGGTAGAGTCCACACAACATTGACCTCTCGCATCTCGGGGATTCACGAAAGAGGAGCACGGGAGATCAACACCTCAACTGGTGAGGTTGTGAGTGGTGCTAGTGTTTGGCCTAACCTACGGTTACATGTAGCAGGCGCTAGTGAGGAGGGAGCCATACCTGTATAGTATCTTGGGTATCGGTGTTTGGAGAAAGGGGAGTTGAGAGTCTTGATTCCCGACTTGTGAGTTGCGAAATGCACTTGCGCTAAGGCCAACTTGTGGTCGTTTGGAGGAGGATAAGGGAAGAGAGGGTCTGTGCTAGACCCCATAGAAGTCTCGAGGATTTTGTTCCTCGAAGAAAAAGATGAAAAATCTAAGTTGCTGTAGTGGGTGTGTGACAACTTTAGAACCCTGGTGTAGTCCGTAGGGGGGTTTTCCCGCTATAGCAGAATTGGAGACCATACTGGGGAGACCTCTAGGGTTTTTAGGGGATATTCTTTTTGGGTGCTTTAATTAGTTTAATTACTTTTTCTGAGTTTCTGTAAGTGCCTGTGTCTTTAAGGGATTCTGGTCTTCAATACCAGTACTCCCTGCCTTGTCCACTTTGACTGTTAATTTTCTTTTGGAAATTTATAGAGGTGTACGCAGCCTGTAGTGGGTCTACACACGTACATATGCGCCCTACCTTTGGACAACTCGCGTACATACACAGGTTGCTGAAGTGTCAGTAGCATGCCTGTATTGAGAAAATATTTTTTAAAGAAGAGGAAATCATCCTCTTCCCTGTCAAAAGTTATACTTCTCAAGGGTTTTCTTGATCTAGTCCTAGTCTCTGTTATGGTAGTTTGTAGCTTAGGTCTGACCTCAATTTAGCTTATTCTTTAAAATATTTCTTGTTTTTTTTTGTTAGGGTTTCAGACAAGTCTGTGAGTCTTTTCTAATCAGCCTGTTGGGTTTGGTTAGTGACTCCCTGTGATTCGCAGTGGGGTCAGAAGTCATTTCTTGGTCTTGTCTTGTCTTCACTTTTCCCTTTCGCTAGATTTAGAAGAAAAGAAAAGAAAAATTCATTTTCAAGTTTCTTATTTTGAAGCATTTTGAAATAAAAAAAAATATTTCATTTCTTTGTTTGGTAAAAGTAGTTTAGGTTAGTTGTTTTATTTATCAAGGAAAAATAAATTTTTTCTTAAGTTTTTTATTTGAATACTTAGGACATTAAGTAGCTTGTAGTCGAGCAAAATCTTGTTTTAGGTTTTTATTTTCAAAGATATTAGAAAAGTAGTTACAAAAAAGTTTGGTTAAAGAGTTTAAATTGACAAATCTTTACTTGTGAAGAAGAAGTAGTTTGTTTTCAGTTTCATCTTATGCTCTTCTCTTTCATCTCTTAAAGAAAATCATTGGTTTCACTTCCATTCCATTTGACTAAAGGAAACCACTAAAATTAACGCTTAATTAAAATTTATTAGACTTTGTGTTTGTAGGGTCCATCAATTTAGTCTAGGATAGAGCCTTGATTTAGGATTGGAGAGGAAACTCTTCAAGGCTACAAAAACAAGCATAAGAGTCTGTGCTAGGGAGTGATTAAAATTTTAGTAACTGTGAAATTTATCCAAGACCCCCCTCTAACACAGGGGCTAAACACGAGGTCGCGTGTGGAAAGGTAGTGGAGATAACCCCTCCAAATCCAGACCAAACATAGTGGGGAACACATATAGAGGGTTTATCTTGGGATTCCGTTGATTGCATTTGCCACAGAGCTTCGTGGGTCTCAAATCCATTCGAGGTCCTCAGTTGTCTTCCATAACACTTTATTTCGATACCCTTGATAGGTTTCGGGCTTGATACCCTGCTCATTGCGGTCCACCCGACTTTCAACTGTACTCGCTTGGTGACTGTTCACGCACTGGCAACCTAGTTGCCTTTATCTTAGTGACTTACACAGGTGACTGCGGGGGTATATCATGGTACCTAGGGCAGACATCGGGCCACGCTTTGCAGAGTATACCCGAAGGGTGCTTCCATATTCGAGTTTCACTTGCAATGGTAAGTTTCTCTAGTGTTGGCTAGTGTAACTGTTCTTCCAACTAGCTAGTGATCTGCTTATCTTATCTCATAGGAGATTTTTCTAGTGTGTGATGGTCTTTAACGTTAAATAGAAAACCCTAGTGTGTCATTGATCTTCTCACACCATGGAATATCAGGAGCTCTTCCTGCCACGAAGGATTTGTGGCTTGCCGCCGGTTAATCTGGAGCCACCCCCACCACCATTAAGGCAAAGACTAGACTAGCAAGGGTATTTTGAGGCGACCGGGCCATAGGAAACTGTGCCCGATTCATCTCCGAGAAGAGAACATTTGATTCTAGAGGAACCAACCATTTCTGACCTTGGAGTGGAATCTCTTGGTCTGTATAACCCTCCGATCACCGATCTATCGACGCCCATCGTCATACAGGTTCTCCCTTACGAGCGTCAGGTAGTGTCACAAGCAGTGATGGAGACAAATGATGCTACTTCTTTAGGGATTCCTCATACTCCCTCTACGACTATCACTATAGGGGGTTTTCCACCTCCAAACCAACCATTTCCGGTCCGAACCACTATGGTCTTGACTGCCTCTACCTTAGGCAATGGTCCTATTCCATTTGTGGCGGCAATCACTGCTCCTTTCACCCAGAGTGTGATAGACCCTCCATTCTCTTACGTGATGCCTGGCTTCGATACAAACTCTATCCGTTCCTACTCCACTCTACAGACTTTAGGTCTGGGGGCAGGGAGCTTGAATGCTCCTCTGCAAGGATCCATGGGGGGAACTTCATCTCCATATAACGCTTTCCCTTACGGAGGGGGTCATATACCTCCTTCGTCCCCTTTGCTCGACAGTTCTCACCAGCACTCCGCCGGGCCGAACGTAAACTATAGTTCACTTGGAGTAGGTAGTCAAGGAATTCCTTCTTATAGCATGCCGGTAGGTTTGAAACCATTCTCCTTGTTCGACACATTTGGTAACAATGCATTCTCTTTAGATGCTGTCTCGGCCAGGGGAAACCTCGGTTATGGACAACAAAATCCTATGCAGGGTACTATTCCTACACATGGGGAAAACTCAGGAATTCCTTCCTCGCAAGGACCTTGGAATCTGTGGTAGGGATAATTTCCCTCATCAAGATTCCGACTAGGGGCAACCCCTTCCATAGACAATGGAACCTCGGGAAAGGCTCAGGACCTATGCCCGTCACATCGGCAGGGGGAAACCCTTCCCAAAATCCTTCGAATACAATGCAAGCCCAACCTTCTACGTCCTATTACGGGAGTCGACCGATGACGTCTCAACAAGCGTAGAACCTGTACGATGGTCATGGCCATGGTTATTACCAGAACCTTGGCCAACAACCTAACTTTTCATGGCAACCTGGTGCCAGCCAAACTCTAGGATCCTTTTTCCCTGGTTATAATCAACAACCCAAATTACCGTTTCTGGCAACTTTTCACTTGCCAGACTTAACACGGTTATTAAACGACTCCATTTGTCATGATCCGCGTTGGCTTCCTATGCCAACCAAGTTGCCTTCAGATATTCCAAAGTTTGAATCTAAGCCTAATGAAGATCTAGGCGATCATGTGACTACCTTCCATTTATGGTTCTCCTCCAACTCATTGAGAGATGACTTCATCCAGTTACGTTTGTTTCACACACTCTCATTGGGAGTGCTTCGAAATGGTACATCGAGCTCGATCGCTCAAGATACTCTATCTTTGGAAAATTGGAAATGGTTTTATTAAACCATTTTCAATTACCTGTGAGATACGATGTCGACACCGAATTGTTGGCCAACTTTGAGTAGACAAAGGCGGACCATATCTCTGATCACATCCGAGAATGGAGACGTCGAAAGAGTTTGATAAAAGTACCGGTCCCACCAGCATTCCTGCTTGAGTGGTTCCTTAAGTCTTTGGTACCTCATTTATCTAAAGACGTCGCAACGTCGGGGGTCTTTTAAGAAGAAGAAGCTATAATGAGAGATCAACAACTAGAGCTGATTTACTCTTAGTTTGGTTTACTTTACGAGGTTTTTCCAGATGCACCGTGGTCGATAATTGACAAGACCAGACAAATATCTGGACCACATGCTGATGATATTATTGGTTCAGCACAAACAAAGCCCACTGATCAACTGTCAAATCAATTACAACAATTTTCGATACAACAGACAGTGGCCAACTAGACCACTGGTTCGACTATCCCCTCTAATCAAATGTCAGATGTACACAGTGTGCAATCGAAAAACCCGAAGGCCACCCAACAACCTGACAGAAAGAAGAAACAAATAAAGAAGGGTAAGGGGGATAAGAAACCTACCAATAATGCTGGCAGGGGCAACACAAAAAATAAGAAGTCAAAGTATCCATGTAATCTTTGCACATAAGACCATCCGACACACCTGTGCCCTCGACTTGTGGAGGCCCAGAAGTTATTGGCACAACAACAACCTGCCGTGTTAACAAACCCATTTCCACGTGGGAAAAATTTAACTCAAGCCTCTTCGAGCACAGAAGGGGGCAGTCCGGGACCCTCTCCGTCTTTGATTAATCCTTCATCTGCGAATGTGTATATGTTGAAAGGTAACATTGATATAGAAACTAGGACACACGACTACAGAATTCGAAACACCTTTGAGAAGGGTAAAGAAGCCAAAATCCCACCTCTTCCTCTCCAGATTAAGAAGATGTTGGGCGAAACAATGACACACGTCCCAAAAGGTGCGTTCAAGAAAACTTCCCACAATCCAAACACAAGGGCTGCCCATAACTACTCTGTGGTGGAGGGTTTGTCTCAAACCCCTTGTTCAATGTCCTCTTTGGAGGTCCTCCAGAGTTTCCCTTCCTAGAGAAAGGCTCTGTTAGCCACCTTAGGATCTGTTGAGAATTGTAATTTGGGAACGATCATGCTTGATATGATCGACTTAAAACCTCGACTCCCTTACCACATGGAATTTCAGATAGTAGTGGCTTACACCATGAAAATTTTTACTCAGAACATTTTCCGCACGGTGGTTGATGAGGGTGCCTCGACATGCGTGATGTTGTTGGCATGTTGGAAGGCCATTGGCCAACCCATTTTGTCTCCGTCACCTACTCTTCTTTCCTCTTTCGATGATCGTTCATTTCGACCACATGGAATCATCCCCTCTTTCCCCATGCAGTTAGGGGGGAAGACCGTGTGCGTCGAGGTTGAAGTGGTCGATGCGTCTCTCGACTACAATCTCTTGCTAGGAAGGAGTTGGACCTATGCTATGCAGGCAGTGGTCGCTATAGTTTTCTGAGTCTTGTTGTCTCCACATGAAGGCCGAATCGTGTCCATTGATCAATTGTCCTTCTCCTGTCCTGACCCTTCATTGGGGGCATCCACAGTCCTGATGATTGATAACCCTCAACCTGACATCGTCAATGTAGGGGTTGGTTTGTGCCCACCTTTATGGGTACTTTCAATTACCCACCTCCTTCCGACGATGTTAATTTTATATTGGCGGTCCCCGACCAGCCTAAGGTTGAAAATTTTCAAGTCTCGTCGTTTCGTACGACTTACTTTGATGATATGTGGAATCTTCCTTCCCCATCAGCCATGATGGAAGCGACAGGGCACCATGGCATGGCCATGCCTTTGTCCGTGACAGAGGTTGTGTACTTTATAGTCCAACAAGCTTCCATCGATCCCGATCCAACTCCCACACATGAGTTAGATTTGGTTCTCGAGCCTATTTGGGCTCAAGGTTCCCTCGCTGATATTGATTCTTTAGACTTAGTCTTTCCCTCAGGCGAGGCGATTATTGAGGTAATGACTAGTCCAGACATACCTTGTGATGATCTCCATCACATATCTTATTTCCTCCTAGAGTTAAGAAGAATTGAAGTAGGTGAATTCACTTTGACTATGACTGGAGATAGGTATTGTCCTATCAATCCTTTGGCTACGCATGTAGTTTGCGCTGAAGAAAATATGGAAACCATCGCTAAAAAGATACCTATTGATATCCAGAGAACCCATGGAGTCATAGAGAATGTCTTCGTCGGAGCAGACTACTCCCCTGAGGAGATTCAAATCTACAAGGACTTATTTAAAGAATTACGCGACGTGTTTTCTTGGTCTTACGAGGAAATTCTAGGCATAGATCCAAGAATCATTGAACAAGAAATCACGACGTATATCGACGCTAAGCTGGTATGGCAGAAGCTCGTTTGGTTAATCCTAAGAAAGCAACAACTATTAAGGCTGATGTAGAGAAATTGCTTGAAGCTGGTTTCATCTACCCTGTCCAATTTACTCAATGGGTGTCGAATCCCATTCCAGTCAACAAAAAACACGGTACGATTCACGTATGTATGGACGTCCATGATTTGAACAAGGCCTGTCCAAAGGATAATTTCCCCACGTCATTTATTGACTAGATAGTTGATGAATGTGCATGTTGCAACGTATTTTATTTCATGGATGGTTTTTGGGATACAATCAGATACAAATCAAACCCAAAGACCAACACAAAACCGCTTTCATTTGTCCGTGGGGTACATTCGCTTATCGGAAGATGCCTTTTGGTCTGAAAAATGCTCGAGCTACGTTTCAGCGGGCCATGTCTTTTTCTTTCCACGATCTCAAACACATAGTCGAGGCTTATCTAGATGATTTAGCATCATGATATCGTAAGACAAATGATCATCCCACACACCTCCGACTTATCTTTGAGCGATGTCGCTACTACCAGATTCACTTGAATCCAAACAAATGCAGTTTTTTCATAACATTAGGTCATCTACTAGGTTTCATAGTTTTGAAAATAGGGATCATGGTCGATCCTCTAAAAATTGAGGCGATAGTTCAGTTGCCTCCCCCATGCACAGTCCCTCAACTTCAGAGTTTACAGGGAAAAGCAAACTTTTTACGTTGTTTCATCGCAAACTATGTCGAGATCACAAAGGTTTTCATGCGTTTACTGAATAAGGACATTCCTTTTCATTGGGACAAATCCGCTCAATGCTCTTTCGAAGCATTGAAACGCGCCCTCACGTCCGCCCCTCTGCTTTGGCCACCCAATTATAATAAATATTTCCTGTTGTACTTGGCTGCTGCGGAGTCGACCATCAGTATGGTATTGGTTCAGGAGGATGATATGCTCGAAGAATACATGATTTATTACCTGAGCCAAGGCTTGGTTGGACCATAACTCAATTATTCCCACGTTGAAAAACTTGCGTTGGCAGTAGTTCATGTTGTCCAACAGTTCCATCATTATATCTTGTTTTTCAAGACCACCGTCATTTCCATTGTGAATCCATTTCAATATGTGTTGACATGACGTGTAATCGATGGAAAGATCAGTACATGGATAGTCATCATCCAATAATTTGACTTGGATTTTGTTTTGGAAAAATCCAAAAAGTCGTTTGTTTTCGCAAAACTCATCTCGTAACTTCCAGTCGAATAAGGTGATGTTATACCCAAGGAGTCGCCTATTAAAGGAGACATCTTTTTGATTGCATCTTCAGATCCCTGGTATGGAGATATACTAGTCTATCTTCAGAATTTGAAGTGCACCACTTCTGCTTCTCGTGATGAACGCCGCTGTATACGCCATTAGTCCAAGAACTATCTCATACTCGAGGACACTCTGTATCATCGATATGTAGATTGCATCCTCCGCTGATGTCTCACTCATGAAGAATCGAAAATCATGCTTAACAATTGCCACACTGGAGCATGTGGTGGTCATTTGTTTGGGTTGGAAACAACCCAAAATATTTTACGAGCCAGTTACTTTTGGACGACATTAATCAAAGATTATGTTGAATCGGTCAAGAAGTGCCACTCGTGTCAGATCTTCTCTCGGAAGATGAGGGCATACCGCGCTCCCATGTTTCCCGTCATCACAATTGGTCCCTTCACTAAGTGGGGGATTTATTACACTACATGCAACCCCCCTTCAGCAAGGGGGCACCATTATATCATCGTAGCAACAGACTACTTCATGAAGTGGGTAGAAGCTATGCCAATGTTTAAAGATGATGGTGAGACAACAACTCTTTTTTTTTTTAACTAGATAATAGCAAGGTTTGACATCCCGAGAGAGATTTTCACTGACCATGGTAGTCACTTTAAGAATAAAATGATGTCCGAGTTAACGTCAAATCTTGGGTTGAGGCAAGAACATTCGTCACCCTACTACCCACAAGCGAATGGTCAGGTGGAAGCTGTGAATAAGTCCCTTAAGACTATTTTACAATGAACGATCAAGTCGGCCAAGTCAAATTGGCATTTGATGTTGTACTTGACATTATGGGCCTACCAAACATCTATTAAGACTGCAACTGGTTTCTCACCTTTTCAACTCATTTACTGGCTAGAAGCAGTCTTTCCTATAGAGTGGAAAATATCGTCCCTAAAGTTGGCAGTATAGTTTCTGCCAGACACTTCACCGCTTGAAGAGGGTTTATTATATCTTGAGCAGCTCAATGAGTAGTGTTAGGATGCAGCCTTGGCCAACGAGGCTCACAAAAAAAAAGTCAAGTGTTAGTATGATCGGTCCGTTCGTCCTCGGATTTTCTCTGAAGGCGACCTTGTCTTGGTGTATGACCAAGATAAGGATCCCCTGGGGGCAGGCAAGTTCAAACCCATGTGGTTCATACCTTTCATCGTGAAGGAGGTTCTAAAGAAGGGCACTTATCGTCTGGTGGACTTTGAGGGAAATGCTTTGGCGGAGCCTAGAAATGGGCTCTACCTCAAGAAGTATTACTCGTAGGTGGGTCACCTTGGGTGACTTCTTGTACATATGTATAGTATTTTTACAATTATTTTTTGTCTTTTTGTTTTATGGATATGTCTTTTTTGATGTCATCTTTTTCACTGTGGTAGATGTCAAGTGAATCAGAGGTGTTTGTTGGGTTTGCAGACAACACTAGATGACACACTCGGAGGCTTGCTTCTGCAACTTGGGTGATTTTCACACCTCGGGTCCAGTTGCTATCTTCAGGATGTATCTGTTTAGGTGATGCCACAAACAATGTCACCGAATAAAACACAATTTTAGAGTTTCTTCATGATGCTTTTTCGCATGGTATCTCTCACCTTCGGGTCTAGTTAGACGCTCAACTAGTTGTGTCCTAGTTAAATGGGGTTTACCGTGTTTACAATCCTACTCTACATCGACGGTTCCTTAGGGTACACCTCTTAGAACGAAGCTTTGATTACATTACATATATCCATGTTCCTAGGAGATTGAATCAAATCACAGATACTCTAGCTAATCATGTATTAGATTGGAATATTGCACACATGTAAGAAAACACACACACACACACATTTAAATACATTTGTAAATAAATGTAATCCATAAGAAATAAAAGATGTAAATACACACACACACACACACACACACACACACACACACACACACACACACACACACACACACACATATATATATATATATCGAAAGTATCATAGTATATAGGTGGGCGCAAGCGCCTCAAAAATATATGTCCAGTAAGAGTCACAGGGATTATGCCCTCAAAAATATACAAAATGTTCCCTTGGCACGTAAGTAGTCCAGGCTAGCTAAGGGTGGGGCCTGTTGTCCCTGTTGTAGTGAACAACGACGTTTTCCAAATGCCGAAAGAGTTGGACCCAGGTCCATGGTACCCCAACTACATGAGGTTGCATCGACGATGGGAGATCCTCAGTCTCTACCATAGGGACTGTACGGGTGAGCGCAGTGAGGTTCCCCTCCACCCGTCTTAATACTCTCTCAACCTCTCCGACTGGAGGTCCCCTTGCTACTGCTGCTGGTCCAACGACTACGGCTAGTCCTGCCTCTGGTCGAGGACACTGCTTGGTCCTTGAGAAGTCCGCTGAATTCACTGGTCCCATATCTGTACATAACAGATACATAGTTTTCAGATACTCTGATACACATAAAAATGATATATATAAAAAGAAATAAAAAATTAAATAACTTTGAAAAAAAACATACCTATCTCTCCTCGATTACCTCCGGGAGGTACGGGCATGTCCAGATCCCTGGAAAAGTTGATCCCGGCATAGGGCTAGTCCTCTATTTCCATAATTTGCCGTGCCCACCAGTCAAAAAACTTTTCATCGAAGGCCTCTATGGTCCTTCTGCCCCCCTGTCGTGGTAGAAATGCTGCCCATATACATAATGATGGGAGGCAGGCCTCATGCGCTCGCACTGTCTCTCGTGGACTAAGACTGGGTACCTCCTTGAAGAAGAAAGAACACAGAATGGTCTTGAACCTGAAGTTTTTTTTTTCTCACCCGCGACACTCAGTGAATTGTCTCTTCATGCAGTTTAACATGGTTGTACTCCAATAAAAAATCCGTGCATTTAAGCACTACACTGCACAATGCATGTGCGTCCGAGAGGCATGATGCAAAGCTGTGGATCCTGTAATCCACCCAATGAGTAGAACTATCACTTTCAGTGATATATTTCTGATCTTGTTTATCGGCACCTGATAACCTACTTTCTCAGTACCAGCCTCGCAATGGAGTCCAATCAACTCCTCAATGTTGTGAGGCACGGGGGGAAAAGTACATAAGTTGACTGGATCACCTCTCCTCGAGAGGTCAGTCAGGAAGTAAATGTCTTCAGTTGTTGGAGCCAATGACTGC
Organism: Picea engelmannii; assembly: GCA_009831015.1. Lineage (NCBI taxonomy): Eukaryota > Viridiplantae > Streptophyta > Pinopsida > Pinales > Pinaceae > Picea > Picea engelmannii. Next base: position 142,981 of record ML809349.1, read on the forward strand.
CCCTCGATCATAAATGCCTCAGCGTCAGGATGCCAATAATCTACCAAGGCGTTTAGCAGCCTGGGTTGTGCCCTCATAAATGGACACCAGAAGAACTTCCATAAACCACATTGTCTCAATGCAGCCATAGCTATAGGGTCCTCATCAACCAAAATATCCACGTCCTCATGCTCCCTCTCTCTCCAGTGGACATACATCCTGCAAAATGACAAGTTCATGGAGGATTAAATCTTGCATTTTTTTTTTCCACATATTGGAGGGTGTACGTGGGCTGTATTGGACATAGTTGCGTATGCACGTGGGAAGATTATTTTTTGCACGCGGGCATGCGTGGGCTGTCCTAAGAAAACACACGTACACGTAGGGCCAACCTTTTTTATAGGTGCACGCCCCCTAAAAACCAAATTAAATGCAAAAGGAAAGTATAGAAATGCAAGAGGAGCTAGTTTGTACTTACTTGGTTCGAGTGAAAGTTTGTTTCATACTCTGAATCTCCCTGAATCAACTCTTTTAGCAAAGGGGTGTTTTTGACTTCTTGGTCAATTATCAATTTACAATAGTGATAATGAGTTGCCAGCTTCTATTTATAGGTTTTTTGGCCCATTTTTGTCATTTTTTGGACCCCTTTGTTGTTTTTTCTAGCTCAAAAATCATTTAGCGTGGTTGTTGAGTTTCTTTCGGGATGTTACGATACACTTCACTTTTGGTCTTGGGAATTTTTTTGAGAGTTTGGTTCTTTTTTTAAAGGTCGTTTGGTGAAAGGTCATTTTTCCAACTTTTTGCATCTAAGTTAGGTTTCCACCTCCACTTTTTGCATCTCGTTGTCTTTTTCGCTTTGCCATAGGATTGAACCCACTGAGTTGCGACATGGAGCCATCATGGTTGCATTAGAAGTGTTGTAATTTAGTGGTAGAGCCTGCCTTTTCATGGATTCCCTAGTTATATCCTCATTTTCTTTTGGCGTTCATGCCGTCGTTAATGACTATAGGCTCAAGAGTCCTTTTGAGTTTTTTTTCCTGATTACGAGTTTTGAGCCTCATTTGCATTGATTCATCATCACTCTTGACCTCACCCTCGGGACTGCCAAACAAATATGAGTCTTCTTTAAGCCCTTTTAAGACTCTTTAAACATGAAAATATTGCCGAGCGATCTTGTTTCCCTTCACGCTCGCAAAAATAAAATTTGAAGGCATGTCTGTTCGGCAGTAGTTTACCCCTTTTTCGGTCTGAATGGTCATTTATACGAACAAAGGTATACTCTAGGAACTTCGGTTCACTAGAAGAGTATTCTCAAGTATAAGTTTAACCCTTTTTTGGGCCTGAGGGAATAAATTTACAAAAAAGGAACCCCCATGGAGTCCATAGTTAAGCTCTTTTCAGACTCCCTAAAATTGAAAAGATGGCCGAGTGACCTTGTTTCTTCACACTCATTAAATCGGTCCAGAAGAACATCCCTTACAGATTCCATAGTTAATCTCTTTTCAGACTCCTTAAATATGAAAATATTGCCAAGTGATCTTGTCTTTGTCACACTCGTTAAAATGGTTTTGAATAGACGTCTTTTCAGTGCTAGTTTATCCTTTTTTTGAGCCGACTAGACTACCTTCGAAAAAGGTACCCCAGTGGAGTCTCCTTTTACTCTTCTTCAGACCCTCTAAAAATGAAAAAATGCCGAGCTTACCTTCTCTGGGCTCGTTAAAATTACATCGAAGGACGTTATCATTGTGTCTTATTAATCACATTTGCATTCTTGCGTCTTTGGCCTAATGCCGTCTCGATGTTGCTCTCAATTGAACCATCTGAAGCATGCCTTATACGCAAGCCTTGTAACACTTTTCCTCTGCATCTTGACACCTTGACCCATGGAGGATTTTTCCCGAGTGTCCTTTTCCTGCATATGTCTCCTTGATTTGAGCATTGGTATGTTCCTTGCGCTTGGAACTAGTATGTCTCTGACACTCGTTCCTCCTTTGTAACGTAACATTATTTTATTCTTTTTCAAGCTTTCCAAAATTATTGAAAAAGACAAAAAAAAATCAAATATACCCCAAAAAGAGGAAGGGAAAAGTATTTTCTTTTTGTTGGCAGCACAATGAGTCGCCCTTGGAAAAATAACATCCTTCCATTTGTTCGTCAAGATCTGGGATTTAATATGACCTTAGGAAGCTGTTATCGCTACATAGAGATGTGTCCTCATCCGTTTGGTTATCCTTCCAAACATATAGAGAGTTTTCATTGCCTCTTGCATCGTGAACTTATGTCAATGCCATGCTGCCCGAGTCTCATCATTTGTCGTG
>ML809349.1:154232-190723 GCA_009831015.1 Picea engelmannii
GAGAGATACTTATCATAACCAACATGTTACATATATAGAGGTGAAAACCTTGAAAGTATTTTATAGATAAATGTCAAAATAATTCTCTCCGAGGAAACCAATCCTCTTATGACAACCAACTCATAAACTTCAGGAACCAACCTACACATGAAAGAGGACACCAATCCAATGTAGCCACCAAACTACACACCAATAATCAACATGGTGACAGGCACCAAACTACATATGAAAGAGGACACCAATCCTATGTAGGCACCAACCTACACACTAGGCATAAACTTGCAATTAAAAGAGGACACTGATCCTATGTAGGCACCAACCTACACACTAGGCACCAACCTCGATTTTTTAAAATTACTTTGAAAATAATTCTGTCTAAAATTGATCGTAAGCCACAACAAATAGATTCACAGAGTAATCGGTCTTCTTCTCCACGAGTGATGCAGGAGCATTGTCATTAGTCTAGAGAGGTCGAGGGGATGACATCTCAACACCCAACACACACATTTCAAACTATTTTGAATTTCGAAGAGAGCACACCATTTTGATGTTTTAAAACCATTGTAATTAAATCCCTTTAATATTTTGAGCCTTGAGCCATTGTATAGGATCGCAAGAGATTTTAATCATCTTAATTATCTGTAGGATTGTACAAATTTCGAGCATCAACTCTTATCTAGTTTGTAAATGCTCATTAAATGTAATAGGCCTTGGTATATGAATAGGTTAGGATATAAATAAGGTAGGTTGGAGGGAAGGCTCGAGAAGTCACTCCGTGTATAAATATATGTAATCTATGCCCAAATGAGGCTGCTGAATATTATTGTTATTGCTGCTGAGAACTGTATGAGTCCATGTACATACTTTGATGAATGAATATAAGCATAAAGGTTTGATTCCAAATGCATGGTGTTACTTATTTCTAAGTTCCTTAAGTGAATGTTGTGTTATTTTCTTGCTGTGGTTGATTATGCTCATATGTATGCATTTCTTAGTTAGACAGAGGAATTTTTAATGTTTCTTTAAGTTTCAATTGTTTCTCTTCTGAGAGATCGGGTGCAAGGAGTTTACAGTTCCTGCAAGGTGTGCAAAGGTCGAGTTGATTATGACTCAGAAACTCAAAAGAGGTAGCATGAAACTTTTGTAGAGGAAGTGCAAGGAGTGCATAATCTCTCAGTGGAGAGAAAAGTTTGAGAGAAAAACCGTGCAAGGTGTGCATTGGGCCTGCACTCAGTTGGAGTGTTGAAGAGTCTAAGTCTAGAGAGTGCAAGTAGTGCACAAAAATTTCTCAAGAAACTCCAAAGTCCCAAGGTGAACAAGAACCGAAGATGTGCATGAATGACTTAGAAACATTTCTAAGTCTTAAGTTGTAAAGTGTTCAGAGGAGTGCAAAGGAAGGCGCCAGAGGTTCAAATTTCCTCACTTGGTCAAGCTTAGGAAGTATAGTGACCAAGAGCCTTCGAAAAAGGAGTTTTATTAGTTTGGAGGATGAGCGAGCGAGATTCACTCATGGAGAAACCAAGCCTTTCCTAGCCGGTAGATCTGGGAAAGTAGCACGAGAGTTATCATCGGAAGTCCTTCGAACTTCGTGAAATCGACAGATTTCATTTGAAGAGTACGAAGGAGTTAAAAAACCCTGAAGTTTTGAAGTTCGAAAATCATCTAGAGCATTGATTCAAGTGGACACATGTCAGTGGATCATCGAGTCCGAAAGACCGACAATCTGGGAGAACAGAGGATAGGACTGTTCAATCCCCCAAAGCTATGAATAATGGAGTAGATCTCAACCGTTGATATGAAGGAGGACACATGAAGGAAGGAGAAGAACTCCGGTACTTTGGCTTTCAGGAGATAAAAGGGTTTACATTCTGTAAAGGCCTAGATACCCAAAGTCTGAAATAAATATGAACCATTCATTTGTTGGAGCGTGTGGTCCATTGGATTATTAACCGTGTGTATTCACTGGTCCGACACTATGGGAGACCTGTGGAGAGGTGTTTTGAAAAGCCCCGAATCCCAAAGCTGCGAATTGGGTATAGACCGTCGATCTGGTGGTGGAATAGGAGATGTCTGATCATTGGATTCATGATTCAGTGCTTCGGGAGAATAACACGTTGGAGTGGATAGGATAGCCTAAGTCCGAAGTTTCAAAGTCATTCCCCACCATGGATTTTAATGATTCCTATGGATTGTTGATATTTTTTTTCATTCAATGCTCTGCCACTTTGACATTTGGGAGGAACACAATATTGCTTTGTTGAGACTCTTAAAGCCCGAGAGATTCAAAGTCCCGAATTCTTCGGAGATTGGAGATTTGGCTCACATGTTTTGTCCCACGGTCACTTGTAGGGCTTGTTAGTGCTCAGGGCCTCTGAAAATAAGATTTGGTATTCAGGAAGGAAGGTAAAGGACCTGTGTAATTGGTTTTGAGGGCTCAGAAGGAGCCTGTGAGCTGATCCAAATCCCAAATTTAATCGATCCTAGATAAGGAGGTCACATGAACCTCAGGGAGTGGGTGGGGGTTTGCATCAAGTGGCATAAGATCTTGAATTTATCTCTGTCAGAAAAATAAAATCCAAAATCATGCCGCCCATGAGGCAGAGAGAGAGTAGTGGAAAATGCATCCATGTGAGAAGAAATGAGACAACTATGTGCGAGATTGGTTTCCATGAAGACAATACAAAGAACATCACTTGATGCCAGTGACATCAACGAATATGGGAGTGAATATGTTCAAGTGGAAGAAGAAATAGGAGAACACGTTGCAGAAGAACAACTATTGAGAGCTATTTTTAATATGGGAGCTAAAGAAAAAATAGAGGTCCCAATGTATGAAGGAAACTTAGATGTTGAGGAGCTGTTGGATTGGATAAGTGCTTTGGATAGGTACTTTGACTATAAGGAGATTGATGAGTTGAAGAAAGTGAAGCATGCTGTGACCATATTAAAGGGACATGCAACACTATGGTGTGATGAACTGCAAGATGAGAAAATGTGCAAAGGTAAACAAAAAATTAAGAGTTGGGATAGAATGGTAGCTAAGTTAAAAGATAAATTCATACCCAAATATTACCAGATAAATCTGTTTAGGAAGTTGCAGAACCTAAGACAAAATGAATTTTTATTGAAAGAGTACACTGAATAATTTTATAGGCTGAACATCAGGGCAGGAAATCAAGAGAACGATGAAGAAAAAAATTCTAGGTATATAAATAGCCTGAGATATGAGATTCAATATGAAATCAATATCATGACAGTAAGGACTGTAGAGGATGCTTATCATGTGGCACTAAAAGTGGAGGAAACGTTGGACAAAAATCAAATCCAACGAAATAGAGGGAAGAATCCAAACAAAGGAAGAGGAATTGCCCAAGAAAAGTTCCATAAACCCAAATATGAAGCTAGAAAGTATCATAGCTAGATAGAAAGAGGAGGAAGTTCTAGAGGGGGACACTATGGTGGAAGAAACTCTTTTTCTCAAGGAAGAGGAAGAGACAGAGGAGGAGAAGTGAAATGCTATGCCTGTGGAAAGACATGGCATATGTCTTGGGAATGTCCCGAGAATAATAAAGAAGGGGGTGGAGAGGCTCACATTTATGAAGCCCAAAAGAGGAACGTGGAAGTATAAACAACAGAAGAAGGGAGATCCCTCATGATGAGAAAGGTTCTCCTAAAACTAGAGAAATAAGCAAAAGATCCATTTTAGAGAAACAGTCTGTTCAGAACTACTTGCAAGACCAAATATCGGGTATGTAAAGTGATTATAGATAGTGGGAGAACTGATAATATGGTATCCACAGAAATGGTGGAAAAATTGGAGTTGGAGAGAATTGCACATCCAAACCCATACAAGGTATCATGGCTGTAGAAGGGACACCAAGTCATGGTAAGTTGACAATGCAATGTGGAGTTTAAAATAGGTGGTTATAAGGATGAGATTATATGTGATGTCATACCTATGGATGTTTTCCATGTTTTGTTGGGAAGACCATGGAAATATGAAAAAAATGTCATACATGATGGAAGGAAAAATACTTACACCCTTTAGAAGAATGGCTGTAAGCATATGTAGCTACCAATAGAAGATAAGGGACTGGAGGAAGAGGCTAGTCCTAGCATACTTCTCATGAGTGGGAAGGAAATATTGAATGAAGTCAAGAAGGAACATGAGATGTAGTTTGTTGTGGTGAGGAAGTCAAGAGTCATCCTTATGAGCACTTCTGTGGATGATCTTCCTGTAGAGATTCAATAATTGTTGGATAATTTTGCTGATATCGTGGTTTATGAGTTACCTCGTTGTTTACCACCCATCAGGATTATCATTCACCACATTGACCTTATTCTAGGAGCAAGTTTTCCAAATAAAGAAACATATAGGTTGACACCTCAAGAGAATTAAGAGGTCAAGAATCAAGTCCAAGAGTTCTTAGATAAATTTTTGGTCAGAGAAATCTTGAGTCCATGCGCAGTACCAACTGTGTTAATTCCAAAGAAAGATGGAGGTTGGATAATGTGCACATATTCTAGAGCCATCAACAATATAACCATCAGGTATAGATTTACTTTACCCAGAATGGATGATTTGATGGATTGCTTTAGTGGAGAAAATTATTTTTCCAAGATAGACTTGAAGAGTGGTTATCATCAGATAAGAATGAGAGAAGGATATGAATGGAAGACAACATTCAAAACAAATGAAGGATTATATGAGTGGCTTGTTATTCCATTTGGATTGACACATTCCCCGAGCACATTCATGAGATTTATGAATGAGGTGCTCAAGGAATTCATTGGTAAGTTTGTAATTGTGTATTTTGATGACATTTTAGTTTTCAGTTAGACTAAAGGAGAACATTTGAGACACTTGAAACTGGTGTTGAGTAGGTTGCAGCAGGAAAAGCTACTGATAAATCTGAAGAAACGTTCTTTCATGAAGACATAACTCATATGCTTTGGTTTTGCGATCTCTTCAAATGAGTTGAATATGGATCCATAGAAGGTGAGGGAAATCAAAGAATGACCTTCTCCAAGAAGCATGTTTGAGGTAATAAGTTTTCATTGGTTAGAAAGTTTTTATAGGAAATTCATTAGGAATTTCAGTAGCATTTGTGCACCCATACTGGACACCATAAAGAAAAAAACACTGATATTTTTATTGGATAGTAGAAGTTGAAAAAGGATTCATAGTATTAAAAGAGAAGATCATAGAACGACTAATTATGGTTCTTCCAGATTTCAAGAAGACATTTAAGGTGAGATGTGATGCAAGTGGAATATTTATTGGTGCAGTCTTGAGCCAAGACAATAAGCCTGTTGCTTATTTTAGTGAGAAACTGAATGAAACTAAGAGTAAGTACTCAACATATGATAAGGAGTTCTATGTTGTAATACACGCCTTGAAAAAATGGACGCATTATCTCATCCCGAAGGAGTTTTTCTTGTATAGTGACAATCAAGCTTTACAGTTCATAACCATACATGATAACTTGAACCAAAGACATTCTAAATGGGTAGAAATCATGCCGAATTTTACTTTTGTTATTAATCATATTAATGGTAGTGCTAACAAATTTGTTGATGCTTTGAGTAGGAGATGTATGATTAGGAAGGAATTTCAAGTGTATACCTTAGGGTTTGAACACCTTAAGGCGATATATCATGAAGATATAGGTTTCAAAGAGGCTTACACAACATGTGAAAACCCTTTTCTAAGGGACATAAGTCAGTGGATGGAGTATTTGATAAAAGATGGATTGTTGTTCAAAGGGAGTCAATTGTGTATTCCGAAATGCTCAATAAGAGACAATCTGTTGAAAGAAAAATAAAGTGGGGCATTGGCTGGACATTTCAACCATGATAAGACTTATCCACAACTAAGTTCTTCGTACCATTGGCCATGTATGAGATTCGATGTGAAGAAATTTGTGGACATATGTAGAGTATGCCAATATGCAAAAGGAAAGCAACAAAAAATATGACTATATCAACCATTACCCATACCAGACAGACCATGGGATTCTATAAGCATGGATTTTGTGTTGGGATTTCCAAGAACCCAGAGGGGGAGTGATTCCATATTTGTAGTCCCTGACAAGTTCTCAAAGATGGAACATTTCATACCATGCCATAAAACCAGTGATGCTACTCACGTATCCAATTTATTTTTCAAAGAGGTTGTGAGATTACATGGCTTGCCCATAAGTATAGTCTCAGATAGAGATACCAAATTCATGGGACACTTTTGGAGAAATCTGTGGAAGAAGATGGGGATAGAATTGTCCTTTAGTTCAACATATCACCCTCATACAGACAGAAAGAATGAAGTGGTAAATAAGAGCTTAGGAAATTTGTTGAGGAGTTTGGTCACTGAACATCATAGTTAGTGGGATCAAGTTTTTCCCTAGGAAGAGTTTTCTTATAATGATTTACCGAACAAAAGCACTGAAAAAATCCCATTTCATATAGTGTATGGGATGCATCCGAGAGGAATTTCAGAGTTAATAAATTTGGGACATGATGAGTTCTGAAGTGCAGGAGCAGAAGACTTTGCTACAAAGATACATAAGCTACATGATCATAGAAAGGGATAATTACAGGATAGAAACCATAAGTACAAGAGTCAAGTTGATCAGAGAAGAAGAGAGGTTCATTTCAAAGTTAGAGATCATGTTTTGGCACACTTGAGGAAGGAAATGTTCCCAAGAGGAACATATAACAATTTAATAATGAAGAATATAGGACCATGTAAAATCCTCAGAAAATTTGCTGCCAACACTTATGAGGTTGAATTGCCAGAAAATATTGGAATATCACCGATATTTAATGTTGAAAACCTGTACCCTGACAAGATGGATGATACATGAGAATCAAGTGATCAGAAGGAGATCCAGTGGGAAAAGTAGATGCCAACAACAAAGAAGCCACAGGGGATACAATTCTAGATCAAAGAATTGGAAAGAAGACTGGGAGGAAAAATTATTTTGAGTACCTAGTGAAGTGGAAAGATCACCCAACAGAGGATGCTAGTTGGGTAAGTGAAACTGATATTAATAAGCATGGAAAAACAATACAGGAGCTCATGGACATGAGTCCATGGATATTTTTTCCAGAGGAGTATGATGCAGGAGCATCATCATGAGTCTAGATAGGCTGAGTGGAGGACAACTCAACACCCAACGTGCACATTTCAAATTGTTTTCAATTTTGAGGAGAGCACATCATTTTGATGTTTTAAAACCATTGTAATTAAATCCCTTTAATATTTGGAGGCTTGAGCCATTGTATAGGATTGAAAGAGATTGTAATCATCTTAATTGTCTATAGGATTGTATAGATTTCGATCATCAACTCTTATCTAGTTTGTAAATTCTCATTAAATGTAATAGGCCTTAGTAGATGAATGTTTTAACTATGATAGGATAGCACTAAGGTAGGTTGGATGGAAGGCTTGATAAGTCACTTTGTGTATAAATATATGTAATCTATTCCCAAATGAGGCTGTTGAATATTTTTTTTATTGTTGCTGGTTATTATTGTAGAGAGATGCTAAGAACTATATGAGTCCATGTACATACTTTGCTGAATGAATATAAGCAGAAAGGTTTGATTCCAAATGCATGGTGTTACTTATTTATGAGTTCTTTGAGTGAATGTTATGTTATTTGCTTACGATGGTTGATTATGCTCACATGCATGCATTTCTTAGTTAGACAGAGGAATTGTTAATGTTTCTTTAAGTTTCAATTGTTTCTCTTTTGAGAGATCGGGTGCAAGGAGTGCAAAGTTCCTGTAAGGTGTGCGAAGGCCGAGTCAATTCTGACTCAGAAGCTCAGAAGAGGTAGCGTGAAAATTTGTAGAGGAAGTGAAAGGAGTGCACAATCTCTCAGTGGAGAGAAATGTTTGAGAACAAACCCATGCAAGGTGTGCATTAGGCCTGAACTCAGTTGGAGTGTTGAAGAGTCTAATTTTGGATACCGCAAGGAGTGCACAAAAATTTCTCAAGAAAATCCAAGGTCCCAAGGTGAACATGCACCAGAGCTGTGCAGGAGTGACTTAGAAAACTTTCTAAGTCTAAAGTTGTAAAGTGTTCAGAGGAGCGCAAAGGAAGGAGCCAGAGCTTCAAATTTCTTGACTTGGTCAAGCTCAGGAAGGATAGTGACCAAGATCCTTTGAAAAAGGAGGAGTTTTATTAGTTTGGAGGATGAGCGGACATGATCAAATCGTGGAGAAACCAAGCCTTTCCTGGCCGCTAGATCTGGGAAAGTAGCACGTGAGTTACCAATGGAAGTCCTTCAGACTTTGCGAGTTCGACTGATTTCATTCAAGGAGTGCACAGGACTCAAAAGACCCCAAAGTTATGAAGTTCGAAACTCATCTAGAGCGTTGATTCTAGTGGAATGTTTTTAGCGTATCATGGAGTCCAGAAGACCGGTAGTCCGAGAGAGTAGAGGTAAGGAGTGTTCAATCCCTTGAAGCTCCAAAAAACAGAGTAGATATCAGTCGTTTCTTTGAAGGAGGAAATACAGAGGAAGGAGAATAACTTTGGTACTTCGATGTTCAAGAGATACAAGGGTTTACGTTGTGTAAAGGCCCAGACACCCGAAGTCCGAAATAAATATGAACTGTTCATTTGTTGGAGCGTGTGTTCCATTAGATTATTACTTGTGTGTATTCGCCGGTCCAACACTCCAGGAGACCTATGGAGAGATGTTTTGAAAATCCCCAAATCCCAGAGCTGTGAAGAGGGTATAGACCGTCGATCTGGTGGTGGAAGAGGAGCCGTTCGATCATTGGATTAAGAGTTCGACGCTCCAAGAGAATAACACATTGGAGCGGATAGGACCTCCGAAGCCCGAAGTTCCAAATTCATTCCCCACCATGGATTTCAATGGGCCCTATGGACCATTGATATTTGTTTTCATTCAGCACTCCACCACTTCAATGTTTGGGAGGAACACAATATTTACTTTTTTGATACTCTCGAAGCCCGGGAGCTCAGAAGTCTCGAATTCTTTGGAGATTGGAGATTTGCCTCACGGATTTTGGCCCACGGTCCCTTATAGGGCTCGTTGGTTTTTATCCCCCCCCCCGAAAAGTGGATTTGGTATTCGAGAAGGAAGGTAAAGGACCTATGTAATTGGTTTTGAGGGCTCAGAAGGAATCTGTGAGCTGATCCAACTCCAAAATTTAATCGATCCTAGACCGGGAGGTCGCGTGGACCCTAGGGAGTGGGTGGGGGTTTGAATCAATGAGGTTCATGATATATGAACTCTAATATGCTTCCTTTCTATTTCAAATCCACTTCATTCCCCTTATCATCTCACTTAGCTTGATTAGGGCATTTCCATTTATAGTGATTACTTCCTTAATAGTTTGTCCATGTACATATCGTGTATGGTTGACTCCAGGTCAATCGATTCTTCGAATCGGGATACAAAAACCTCCATGAAATATGGTCTCTGTTCCTTCTGTTACACTCTATTTGTCTTGCTCATCCTCAACACTCATCCACTGTCTGATATCATCCTGGATTGAATCTAAACTGTTGATCTATTCTTTCATGTCAGGACCATCAAGGTGTCGAAACACTAAAGTACACCATTTCGACGCACATGAGTTGTTAAACTATCTCTTGAGTGGATCGTGATCATCAAATATAACCTCCATATCTTTTGAATGTATAGGCTATCAGACCCTTTGGATCTCATCGCTCAACCACCGTTGGATTTGGTCTAAATTTGTTGTCATCTGTCGATCTAGCCTCTATCATATTGACATGTCTTATTTAGGCATTAAGCCCATTCTTGTTCATATAAAAAATCTCCATTTCCACTAGGTTACCTTGTCTCCTAAAATTTGTAGGATTTATTCCTCTGGTTAACCTATGAGTCGTTCCTAGTGCGAGATATCCTCACAGTCGTTGATTTTTTTTTCAAATGGACGATTGGATCTGCATCTTGAAATATAGTCAAAGAATCTGTACCATCCGTTGAACGATTTCCATATGGATGACAATGATCTCTCCTCGGACTATTTCAACTTTTATTCTTAGCCATTGATTGCCACTGTGAAGGACGTTCCAGATTGCATCTCATAGTTTAATCTTCAGAGTAATTTTAAAACTGCATCTCAGAAAGCTCTGAAACTTCGACTTTGATGATATTTCACCTTCCTCCTCAGACTCTGAATGCTTTCATCATCTCCATCACTGATATATCTATATATACCAATCATGGATCATCGTCCTGATACCACTAGACTACGCATATGCCACAACACTCACACATGGATGCCACATGTCAACCTCTTACTTGTCAATCTGAATTCCATGTGTCACTTTCTCATTCGTCCACATCACCACCACGTGTCACAATTTAGTTCACTGATTCCACGTCCAAGCTCTGTTAGCTGCCATGTGTCACTCTAGTGGCATGCCACATGTATATTCCTTTTTAGTTTATCTATTCAATTTTGAGTAGATCTCCACCGTTCATCGTTGTACTTCTATCATATTTACTCCAACTACTTGACTGTGATAGCCTTGCTCCAACAACAAATGGGATACTACTACGTGGTCTCTCCTTAACCCTTGACCAGGGTCACTCCGAATCCATCCTATCTGTCTATCAGATATTCCTTCACCAATATGGACCATTGATTAATCAAGTTAGAGTTATTGGTTCGTGAAGACACTACCATGTGTCATTCTCATATCCATCCACCTGGATCATCCCAAAATCATTTGGACCATTCATCGTACTGTATTCATCAGAGATCTTTCATTACTGCAACATTTTTGACTCCGAAACACTTCTACATGCTGACACGTTTCTTCTCCATATATATCAGTTTGGATCACTCCAAATTAATCTCTTCCATCCGCCGCTCAACCTTTTTTAGAGTAATTTTCATTGCTATGTCCTTTCAACTCCGAATATGATACTCTAAAGGCTTTTCATTGGTACTTTGGACTTCGACCTCAAACCTAATTATGACCATCGATATTTTTCCTTCGATCGATCTATACCATTGATCATATTTCTTCAGTGGAGTGTTTTTTGCTAACACTTCCTTTCTCTTCCGAAAGATTAACTCCAAAAGTATTTCAACAATGAATCAGACTCTGAACTCAGAATTAATTTTCGCTGTTGATCAGGAGAGATCTATATTCAATATCTATTCTCGGTGGTCCATTTACTTATACTGTGGAATATATTCTACATGCGCTAGCTTTGGTTAAACCAAATCAATGATCACGGTTAAATCCTCAGCTTGATCTGAAGGTTGTCGTTCCTTGTTTTCTGTAAAATATTTTTTGATTTCATACTAAAATTCATCCTAATCATGTGTCTTCAATTTAAGTCTTTTTCTACTCCTTTGTTGATGCAGTCCATATGCTTTGTTGCGCTTCCTTTATTTATCTATAGGTTCGATCCTGGGACTTGTTATTCACACAAGGAAGATATGCACAACACATGGATGCCTTCATTGTCTCTCCCAATCATTGACAATAGTCAGTATTCTCTTACTGTGATATCAAAGACTCCCATGACTACCTTTGACATCAATGACAAGACAATTTCCAACAATATCCCCCTTTGTCATTGATGGCAACACACAATTTTTGATATTTCTACAGTCTGTTGTAATCATATCTTCCCTTTGTTCTTTTACTCTCCCCCTTTGACATCAATGACAAAGGTTTTTATTTTTGTAGCACCCCCTGAGCTAATTATCTTCCTTACATTGTATTCTTCATTTTTCTTTGCAACGTGAAACCATATTTCCTATTGGCCCTTGGTTATGGAAGGTTGCGAAGATTAAGGAAAGAAGCACGAAATTCAAACTGTGCGAAAGACAAGTTGACTGAGATTGGGTCGAAGTGACCAAAAGAGTAGAAAAGAAGGAGCGAAGTAAGAGAAAGAAATCCATTGGATAGGTATATCGAGGAAGATAGATCAATAAGGAAGATGGATCGTGGACGACTCAACAAGTGGAAAAAGTCACCAATGGATGCTTTGGAGCACCTCACAAGAAAGAAGGAAAGACAGGCTGGAAAACCCTGAAAACGCGGGTCAAGTTGACCTAGGGTTTTAAACACCTAGGGTTTTGACACCTAGGTTTCGGCCTAAGGTTGTCCGAGAGTCATTGTAATGTATAAATAAAGGTCAAAAAGACCTGGGATGGGGTCGATTAGGTGATGATGAGTGATTGTTGTTATTGTTGAGAAAGAAGTATTGTGTGGTGGGAGAAGTCTGTATTGTAAGATCTTCAGTTAGGTGTGAAGAACAACCCTGCAGTCGAGTGCGTAGGAAGGGGAGAGGAGAAGAGAAAGAAAGAGAGATCTGTAAGCTCAGAGTGCAGATATAACTGTATGCTTTCATCTAATATATTATAAAGCGTAGTTATGTGGACGTATCCCTAGGGAGAGGGTGAACCACATATATCTTGTTGTTGTGTGTGATTGATGTTGTGTTCTTCTGATCTCTAACATAATGTTAATGCAATATTGTGTTAGATTTGAGATATAGTTCACACAGTAGGCTTGAGAAAGATAAAGACTAACTAGATCTGTGTGAGAGTGTTACCCTGGATCCACTTTACATTTCCTCTGGTTGTAGACACATGTGTCTTGCAACCCCCTATAGCTACTTCAGGTGAGACTGCATCTTCTTTGCAGGTGTTGCTGAAAGGGTGAGTAGTTAGGGCTTGTTGGTGCACTATTAGAACTGAACCCTGCATCTGCCCCTGTGCCAAAAAATGGTTCTGTTGGTGGGACCGAGATCTTCTTGAGGGAATGTCAAGGTGGTTTCCATCGAATGCAAAGATTCATAAGTGGATAGAAGAAAAAGATAAGGACTTCACTAAATCTTAGAATAAGAACCCTAATATTAGTACAAAGGATTGGCTGGGAAGGTATATCTTTACTGATATACACGAGATTTTCTTCGGAGGAATTCATTAGGATCTATACGAGTGGCTAGCCAAATTAGCAGATACCTAGTTTGAAATCAGACTCAAACCACCTGTGGTTTGGACGTCGGATCTGATTAAGAAGGTAAAGAGAGTTGATAACACCGTGTCAAGATTAGTAGATCACTGGTTTGATAGTACCATTGGAGGGTACATTACTAAGTTTGCTATTGATAGAGTAGAATCATATAGCCAAGCAGAGAGATATTTCTTTAAGGGACCAAGAGGAAATTTTTTACACTTCTTGAAGTTGAAGATCAAGATGTTGTTGCATGAGAAGAACATCCTGAAGATATAGTAGTGGGTCAGATTGAAAAATCTAATGTTCAAGAATTTAGACAGCGACAGCGACACAGAGGTCGGACACACACGTAGTGGGAGAACCTTCAGAGAAATTCCTCGGGTGAACTTGTTTGAGAAGAATCACGAACCACCAGCACAGGAAGAAGGGTTCTACAGTGGAAAAGAATAAGATTTACTGAATGAGGAACATTCCGAGTCTGCTAGGGAATAAGAAGGGAAGACTGAAAAACCTCGCCAAGAAGAGTCAGAAACTTCAGGAATTATGCATATTGTTGAAGTAAGTACTATTACGCCTCCTATTGTTTTAACATCATTAAGTAACCAGAGTAACCTAAGTTATCAAAGGACTCAGAGAATTGGTACAAGTGGTTCAGTGCATACTCAGTCAGGAACCCTAGGAAGAGCTATGGCAAATGAGATGAGGTTACCCATCTTTAGGGGAGATGGATCTAAAGATCGTGATCAACATTGGTTCTTATGCAAAGTTGTATGGAGTATTAAGAATGCCATTGATGAAGCTATTAAGAGATCTTAGTTTAGTACTACCCTGAGAGACCGTGCAGTGAGCTGGTACATGAAGTTCATCCAAGGAGTTGTACAACCGAAACCGCTGAACGAGATCAAGACTATGTTGATTGCAGAATTCAAGAAACCCAAGTCAAAGTCGCAGTACATCATCGAGTTGAAATAAATCAAGCAGAAAGTAGCTGAACCTGTTTGGGAGTTTGATCAGAGGTTTAATACCTTGACAGGTCATTTGAGTTTTCAGATTTCAGATGAACAAAATAAAGAACGGTTTATTGCTGCCCTCTTACCACACATCAGAGTCCCTCTGATGCAAAAAAATATTGCTTCGCAGGCTGAGGCATTGGAGATCGCCATGAAACTAGAATCATCCCCTATGGGAGAGTCCAACTTAGTTATGAGTCAAATTTTGAGTCAACTAACTAGCCTATCATTGTAGGTTGAAGATATGAAAAAGGATAAGGGAAAATATAAAAGAGAAGATATTTGGTGTATCAGATGCAAATCATAAGGTCATGACAAGGAGAACTATCCTCTACTTCATGAGTACTTGGCTTCAGGAGCCCCAAGCCCTTTGAAGCAGGTTACTCTACCTTGGCACGAGGTATGTAGACATATACATTGCCCTGGAGAATGATATTACATGCAAAAATATGTCCAAACACCTACCAACCTTTATTTCATATTCTGTAAATCTGTGGGGCATGATGAGAAATATTGTAGGGCTTATGACCTCTTGCATGAAATATCAAGATACACATATAGAATTCAAGGTGAAGTACAACAAGAAGGAAATACTACGCAGTTTAACTCCCCAGGAAGAGGAAACTTCAACCCTCGTGGTGGATTCAGAGGAAGGAAGGAACGAGAAAAGGCCTATCATGATATGCACATCAAGAAGAAAACCTTCAAGCAAGGAGATTTGGTATTGGTATACAATAGCAAGTTCATGAAGCATCTAGGGAAGTTCAGGACACATTGGATTGGGCCATATGAGGTCTCTTACATTATAGAAGGAGGAGCTGTGCAGTTGAAGACTTTGAATGGAGAATGGAAGGAAGATTTGGTGAATGGGAGTCGGTTGAAATTGTACTATGACAACCAGCGCCCTCGCAGCTCCCAATAGAAGCATGAGAAAAAGGGTCTAGGTACCAGGTGCAGTTGAAACTAGGTACTAGAGACAGAAAAGACAGTCTGCAAAAGGAAGGAAGGGGCAGAGCAGAAAGCACAGGCTGCCTCACACAGTTTGAAGACGAAGAAAAATAGAACATTTAGACCTAAAGTGCCTCGGGACAAGTCACATGTGAGTGTTGGGGGCCTCTTGGCCCTTGGTTATGGAAGGTTGTGAAGATTAAGGAAAGAAGCGTGAAGTGTGAACTGCGTGGAAGACAAGTTGACTGAGATTGGGTCGAAGTGACCAAAAGAGCACAAAAGATGGAGCGAAGTAAGAGAAAATAATATGTTGGATGGGGAGATCGAGGAAGACATATCAGCAAGGAATATGGATCGTGGATGACTCAGCAAGCGGAAAAATCCACCAATGGATGCTTTGGAGCACCTCACAAGAAAGAAGCAAAGGCGGGTTGGAGAAGCCTTGAAAATGTGGGTCAAGTTGACCTAGGGTTTTAGACACCTAGGGTTTTGGTATTTAGGGTTTTGACACTTAGGTTTCATCCTAAGGTTGTCCGAGAGTCATTATAATGTATAAATAAAGGTCAAGAGGAATTGGGATAGGGTCGATTAGGTGATGATGAGTGATTGTTGTTATTGCTGAGAGAGAAGTATTGTGTGGTGAGAGAAGTCTGTATTGTAAGATCTTCAGTTGGGTGTGAAGATCAACCCTGCAGCTGGGTGCGTAGGGAGGGGAGAGGAGAAGAGAAAGAAAGAGAGATCTACAAGATCAAAGTGTAGATAGGACTGTATGCTTTCATATAATATATTATAAAGCACAGTTCTGTGGACGTAGCCCTAGGGAGAGGGTGAACCATGTATATATTGTTGTTGTGTGTGATTGATGTTGTGTTCTTCTGATCTATGATATACTGTTAATGCATATTGTGTTAGATATGAGATATAGTTCATGTAGTAGGCTTGAGAAAGATAAAGAATAACTAGATCTGTGTGAGAGTGTTTCCTTGGATCCACTTTGCATTTCCTCTGGTTGTAGACACCTGTGTCCCGCAACCCCCTATAGCTATTTCAGGTGAGACTACATCTGCTTTGTAGGTGTTGCCAAAAGGGACAGTATTTAGGGCTTATTGGTGCACTATTAGAACTGAACCCTGGGTCTACCCCTTTTCCAACATGTCCTCTCCCTTGATATTTTTTTTCTGCTGAGCTCCCAACAAATTTTTGCTGAATCTTTCACCAGGAAATGGGAATGACTCCCATATTCTATCTGAGATACTCAAATGTACCTCTAGGTAGGGGTTTCGTAAACATATCGACAATTTTTTCCTTAGTAGGAACATACAACAACTTGATAGTCTTATCATTCACTTGTTCTCTCATAAAATGATATTTGATTGGAATATGATTTTTCTTTGAGTGCATTACTAGTTTCTTGGAAATTCTGATGGCACTGGTTTTGTCACATAGTATAGAAATTGGTTTCTTTCATTCTTCCTTAATATCTTGCAGTGCTTTATTCATCCAAAGGATTTGCGTGCAACACGATTCTTCTGCAATGTACTCTTCTTTTTCCGTGTATATGGAAATTGAATACTATTTCTTTCTTAACCAATATACTAAACAACTAGCCAAAAATAATGCTCCACCACTTGTTCTTTTCTTGTCATCAATACTACCTACCCAATTTGCATTAGTGTATGCTGTTAGAGTAAAATTCTCTCCTTTTGGATACCAGAGTCCAAAATCCATTGTGCCCTTCAAGTATCTGAGAATTCTCTTGACTACCATCACATGTGAATCTTTTGGTGCAGATTGAAATATTGCAACCAATCCAACAAATTGCATAACATCAGGCCTTGATGCAATTACATATAAAAGGATATTAATCATTAATATGTACATGGTGTGATCATAATATGGTGATTGATCATCCTTACTCAACTTACAACCTATTGTCAAGGGAGTACTGGTGTGCTTGCAATATTCCATTTTGAACTTATTTAACATCTCCTTAATGTATTTTTTCTGTGAGAGGAATATGCCTTTATTTGACTAAGAGATTTGAAGTCCTAGAAAGAAGGATAACTCACCTAGCATGGACATCTCAAATTATTTTTGCATGTTCTTTGATAACCTTTGAATTATATCATTAGATTCTCTTCCAAAGATGATGTCATATACATAGACCACAATGATAATTATATTTCCATTTTATTCTTTGATGTAAGTGTTACTTTTTGTATTTTCTCTCTTGAATCCTTACTGTTGTAGGCACTTATCAAGCCTCAAATACCATGCTCCAAGTGCTTTCTTTAGAAAGTATAGGGATTTATTCAATTTTCATACATAATATTGTTTTTTTGTTAACTGAATCCCCTCAGGCTATTCAATAAATACTTCTTCTTCCAAATTTCCATTTAGAAATGGAGATTTAACATCCATTTGATAAACTTTTATATTCTTATAGCTTGCAAATTCCAAAAATATTCTAATTGCTTCTAGTCTGGCTATTGGAGAAAAAGTTTCATTAAAGACTACCCCTTCAACTTGAGCATATCCTTTACACACTAGCCTTGCCTTATTTCTCACTACTTGTCCATCCTCATTTAGTTTGTTCCTTAAAACCCACTCGGTTCCTATTACATTCTTTTCTTTTGGTCTTGGAACTAACTCCCAAGTTTTGTTTTTCTCAATTTTATCTAATTCTTCATCCATAGCATTGACCCAATTTTTATCTTTGATGGATTCAAAGAAGTTATTGGGTTCTATTTTAGACAATATACACAAATTTTCATGTTCATGTGATCTTATTAATTGTCTTCTTGTTTGGATGCCTTTGTTGTTCTCTCCAAGAATTTGTTATTCAGGGTGGTTCTTTTGAACATACCTTGAGGGAGCCTTTGTGTCTTTTCTAGGAGCTTCCTCTTCTTCTTATTTGGTATTCACTTCCTTATTGTCTTTATATTCTTCAACATTATATTCCTCATTATCTTTCTCTTCTTCTTCTTCTTCAACATTATCTTCCTCATTATCTCGCTCTTCTTCATTATAGCTTGTTACTATTGGTTGGTCATTTGTTTGCATATTGATCCTTCCGAGCTTTTCATCATCCACTCTTACATTTGCAGTTTCAACAATTTTATCTGTTCTCAGATTTAAACATATGTAAGATTTTATTTAAGATGAATACCCAAGGAAAATACCTTCATCACATTTGGAGTCAAACTTGCCAAGATTGTCAAGATCTGTTTTTATGTAACATTTTCTTTGAAAATTTTAATATGTTTGACATTTGCTGACCTTCCCTTCCAAAATTCATATGGATTTTTGTCACTATTAGCTCAGAGCCGTGCTCTGTTCAAAATATAGACAACTATGTGGATTGCATATCTCCAAAATATATCTGTCAGTTTAGCTTGATTTAGCATAGTTCTGGTCATTTCTTGTACAATTCTGTTTTTCCTTTCAACCACTCCATTTTGTTGAGGAGTTCTTGCAGCTAAGAAGTGTCTTCTTATTCCATGAACTTCACAAATTTATTTAACTCATGTTAGGTGAATTCTCCTCCATTATCTGATCTTAGACACTTGATCTTCAAATCTGTTTCATTTTCAACCAATGATTTCTAAGCCTTAAACTTCCCAAAAGCTTCTGATTTATGCTTAAGAAAGATTATCTAGGTCATTCTTGTGTAATCATCGATGAACAACATGAAGTAATGGTTACCTTTCAGACTTTGTGATTTGGTTGGCCCACAAAGATCAGTGTGGATGAGTTCCAATGGTCTTGAAGTTGAATATTCCTTGGTTATGAATCTCATTTCAGTTTGTTTCCCATGTTGAAAATGTTTACAGATTGGGTTTGTCGGCCTCATGATTTTGGGCATGCCTTTTACTTCCTGGTTGTTACTGATCTTAATTAAGTTGTCAAAACTTAATTTTCCCATTCTCCTATGCCATAACCAACTTTCATCTGTCTGTCCCACACAACATACTTCTCTTCCAATTTTATTTAGAATGTATACATTATTTGGAGTTTTGATTGTTGTTTCTATTCTTCCAGTGTCTTCTTTTATTATTCCACATTCTTGAGAGTTAAACAAGAGTGTGTGTCCCTAGTCACATAGTTGACTGACACTTAGAAAGTCATGCCTTAAGTCTTCAACTAGAAGAACGTTTTCTGTTGTGGCCTTATGACTTCCAAGGATGAATTTACCTTTCCCAATTATCTTGGAATATTTATTATCTCCAAATGAGCCACTTCCTCCTTTCTCTCTCTTTATCTTAAGAAACTTGTTTTTGTCCCCAGTCATATGTTTTGAGCATCCACTGTTTATGTACCAATATATCTCTTTATCTTGAGCATTCATTGCTAAATCACATTCTTCTTGGGAACTCTTATCTTATTTCTTCCTCCAAACTTTGGTAGTAATGTTGTTAGAAATATGTTTCTTAATAGAGACCTGTGTCCAACTCTTGCACTTCTGAGATTTGTGACCAAAATTATGGCATTTATAACATTCAATATCATAGTTAAATAGTGGAGAAAATGAGTTCCTATTTCTTTTGTCAACAATTTTTTATTATTTTGTTGCTCACATATTTATTTCTTGAAGCACCGAACATACCTCCATTCCTTCTTTGTTAATTTCTTGGATATGCTTTGCAGTCTATTTCTTTATGACCAAAATTGTTGCAAGAATAAAAATTACCTAGAAAGAGATATTCATACATGTTCATAGTCGATATTCTTGGTGTCATCACCTCTCTAAATTCATCCTTCCTGTGAGGAGTAACTGGATTTTGTTGGTCTGGGTTTGGTTTATTACTATTATCATTAATTTCAATAGGATTGATCAGGGTCATAGCATAACTCCTGGGTTGTTCCTAGGTTTTCTGTAATGTGAGGTTGGGATTGTAGTCGAGTCCAGTTTTGTTGAATGGTGATCTTTGGTTACTAAGCATATTGTCTAACGTCATGGAAATTTGCTCAAGTTTTTTATTGTTTTTCAACTCAGCTATAAGTACATCGATTTCCTTCATTAAGAAAACATTTTATTTTTCAAGTTTCTCACCGTCTTCTTCTTTGTTCTGTAGTTGAATCATTATTTCCTCTTCAATTTTCTTTTATTCTTCTAGTTGAGAAACTAGATCAGAATTATGTGACAATTTTTATTTCAACTGTCTATTCTTTCTTCTCAGCCTATTTATTTCATCTAGGGAACATAGTAATCTCCTTCAATACCAATATCCACATCTTCATTTTATCCAATATATGGGACACAATTGTTGTCTTCATATTCATTGGACTCTGTTTCTTGAGCCATCAACAAAACATCTCCTTCAATCTCTTCATCACTTTCTAAAGGTGAGTAATCTTCCACTTTGGAATACATATTCTTCTTTTGCTTTTGAAAGTATTTGTTCCTTTGAGTTTTACCCTTTGTTCTTTCGTTAGAATTAAAATTGTCCTTGTCTTTGTTGTCCCTATTTTTATTATGAGGGAATTTGGTAGCAAAGTGTCCCACTTCACCATAGTTAAAAAATTTAAAAGGAAGCTTACCTTTATATTTTATGGTTCCTCTTTGGAGCCTTCTATCAAAGTTGGCTTCTTCTTCATTAGATTCGTCATTTGAGTTGTCACTAGATCTTCCTTTTATTCTGCTTGTCTTCCTTGAGGATTTGAATGCTGCTTCTCTTGTAGGAACTTCTTCTTGTCATATTCACATCTCATAGGCTGTAAGAATTCCATGCAATTCAACCATTGTTAGTTTGTCCAAGTATTTTTTGTCTTCAAGAGTTGATATCTTAGGATTGAATCTCATAGGTAGTGACATGAGTAATTTCTGCATGATGAATTGCTCATCAAGGGTTTCCCAAAAACCTTTTATGATGTTTATGGTTTCATCTACATGTAAAAGGTATGCTGCAATGTTTTATTCCTCATTCATATCGATGCTTTCAAATTGACTCTTATGAGTTTGTATCTTTTCTTACATGACTTTATCATCTCCTTCATGGGTGTTCTCTAGTTTATCCCACATATGCTTTGCTAATTTACAATGCATAAATTTGGTGAATTCTGATTTTGATAACCCTTACAGAATTACATTCATGTATTTTGCATTATTTTCACCAAGATTCTTTGCTCCTATATCAAAAATAGGATTTGTCGGGGTTTCATAACCATTCTTGACTGATTCCAAAGCATCATACCCTAGTGACTGCAAATACACTTTCATTCTGATTTTCCAGAAGGCATAATTCGTTCCATCAAAGTATGGATATTTTCTTAAGGATAACCTCTCCTGTTTTTCCATGTGACCTGTTGGGATCTTCCTTCTAGTGGTTAGATTGTTGCTGAAGGAATGCTATATGATACCAATTATCGGAATGTTAGTAGTATTGAGAGGGGAGGGTGAATCAATACTGAGCACTTTCAACAATTTGTTTTACACTTATTTAAAACACATTATAATTTATTGTTGCAAGAATTAATATCAGAGAGATACTTATCATAACCAACATGTTACATATAGAGGTGAAAACCTTGAAAGTATTTTATAGATAAATTTCAAAATAATTCTCTATGAGGACACTAGTCCTCTAATGAACACCAAATCATAAACTTCAAGCACTAGCCTGCAAATGAAAGAGGACACCAATCCCCTGTAGGTGTAAATGTGTTGAACCTTCACATAATAGATCTATCTAGAAAATACCACACACATTTGTAGAGAGAAATTGAGAAAGAAGAAGCAAAAGAGAAAGAATCGAAGAATTATCATTAACCGTTATGAATAATGAATAATTTACATATGATATACTCTGTATAACTCAACAAATGCACATTGGAGGTGAAGCCAATGTGCCATAGTGGTGGTATAGAGTGATATGGACACACACCAATAGTTATGGGAGTGAGCTGCCACCTATTCTAGTCTCTTGGGTAGTTACAAGAGTGAACTGCCACCTAGCTAAGTTAACTAGTCTACCAGTATTCAGTTAACTAAATGAAATGGAGTGAAGTGAGGAGGAGATCAAGGAATCATGGGTAATGCATTAGTCTGGTTATGATACCAAGGCTAATTCACTTTAGATGGTGATGATCCCAATGTTGCATGGTGACAAAACCAATGAAGCATCTAGAGTCTAATCAACTAGTCAAACTGAAGTGAAAACTGAAGAGAATATTCTCCTAGAGGAATATTCTCCCTAAACTTTAGGAGACTGGAAAAAGAATATAAACCTAGGAAAAACCTTAGGAAAAAGAAATCCTAGGTGTGTGTGAAGTAACTCCAACACCCCCCTAAATATGACTATGGTGAAAATAAAGAATGGGTCCCGACAACGAGGCCATGTTAGGTACCCAAATAAAAAAGATACACTGAAATAAAGTGAGGAAAGAGGGAAAAATCATGGGAAACCCCCCCCCTCAAGGTACAATGTATGTAAAAAGAAGAACTATAGTTGCTAGGAAACTGTGTCCTTCACTCCAAGATGACTTCGCAGAGAATGGAACTTTTGCTTAGTGAAGGTCTTGGTGAAGATGTCTGCCGTCTGTTTTGCTGAAGGATAGAACTGTAGGTCGATGATCCCCTCGTGTACTAAGTCCCAGATGTAGTGCATGTGGATCTCGATGTTCTTCATCCACTGCCTCTGAACTGGATCTCTTCATAACTTCAGAGTGCTCTGGTTGTCACACTAGATGACGATCACCCGATGAAACTGAATGCCCAACTCAATGAGAAAATTCTATAGCCACATAGCCTGAATGGTTATGTTAATGACCCCTCTATACTCTGCCTCAGCTGAAGAAAGAGAAATAGCAGCCTGCTTCTTGCTGGACCAACAGATAGGCCTGGAACCAAGACTGAGTGAGTAACCAGATGTGGACTTGCGATCAGTGTTGTCGCCAGCCTGTTGATGGGTCTTAAATCCCTTGACTCAACAGTAGGAACCAAACCCGCCACCAAGGCCCAATTAGAATATGTAGTGTTTACTAGTGGAATGGTTCTCCAGATCTTGCGATCTGACCAAATTATCAATGGGCTTTACGTTTTCTTGTGAAGGATCTTCCTTCAGTTTGGACTATTCTCTTTTTTATATTTTCTCTTGGGTGGGACCGATATGAGATGTAAGCTGGTATAAACCAACTTGGCAACAAAAATGGAATTAAGCTTAACTAAGGGGAAGAGGTTGAACTTGGGATAACCCTGTACTCAAGCATGCAGATGACAATTTTATACCACAGGGCCTAGTACTAATACATTAACCATGTGAGAATCCAATTATTGTCTGAGATACTAACTACTAGAAAGAAAACACATATGAAATGAGATAATGTCAAGAAAAATAATTCATCTACCAGAACCATTCATTACATAATAACACAGCGATTCATCTTCATCAATAAGGCAAAGAACAACAAAACATTGCACCAGATAACTTGACAACATAATTAATTTCTCTTACTCATTACAACATCATTCATGAAACAGGATAGGAAATAGTTCTTCTCCACATCCAATCACACATGCAGTTGATGAAAATAACTTGTCTTTGGTCCAGAAGGACTTCTCAATTCAAAGCAGCTTCAAAATAATTCTTAACAACCAGAAAGAAAGAGTTCTTGCCACAACCATCGACCCCTAACTAATTGGTCGATGTATTTATTTATAATCTAAAGTTCAACTAAAAACAACGGCTAAGTGCAGTTTAATCGAAGAAAAATACACCATGTGGCATAATCTTCTAACAACTTCTTTAACGGTCAACTCAAGATAGATCTTTGAAAGGATGACTTTTATCATACTTGGACCAACTGATAAATAGTTCGTCACAGGTTTGAGTCCATGGAAAATGGTGTTGTTCCATTGGAGCCGCATGTATCCCTCTGATGCCCATCACATGCGTTCGGTACTTCGCTAGACTGGAGTTTAACTGATGTAGCATAGTTCGAGCTCTAATCGGATGGTCCATAAATCGTTGCACTTGACCTGGTACCGCGTCGGTCATCTTCACAAGCTCTTCAACCCACAGTGAATCTTGATTGGCATGCAACTCGACTCTGTTTCACAAGTCGAAAAAGTTGTCGGGGGTACCGAAATCGGGGAGTCCTATATCCTTCACTGATTCATTGATCTTACCCCAATGTTTCCTTTGGGTTCCTTGGTGAGGTTATAGACCAAAATTTGTTCGGTAGTCGGAGAGATATTTCCTGCAATCGTGATTGACATCGTTTATAAATTACTTATTAGGAAAACATGGGAAGATGTAAGCGAAAAAAAAAACAAATTGATGCGTACCTGTAGAGCTTGCTAGTCTTGATTTTTAAATACTTACGTGATCCCCGTAACCTTTTTGAATGACCTATAGCGTCTCTGTCTGCGCCACCACTCCTCTTCAGTTTGGATGAGTTACATCTGTGTGCCATAGCGTGGTATATCAGGTACGAAAGACACGAGCATTGAAGCCATTCCAAAGGCCGATTTCCCCTTGGGGTCTGGAAAGGATGCCAGAGCTAAATGTATGCCGAAAGTGTGTGTCAGCTCCCAAAAGGTTGGATGCCGCAATAAAGGACGTTTTAAAATGCCCTAGGTCGAGGCAAGTTGTTACCCCAGAGACCGTATCACCAAGTGTGTTTACCATCATTCGCTAATAGTGGAGGCTAGGAAGATTAAAGAGATTGGAAATGATTGTACCGTATATTCGCTGCGACTCCTATCAACTACGTTTCACATGTCCTAGATCATATCCATCATGAATATATGATGTGTTAATTCTTCAAAACATCCCGTCATAATGTATGAGTATTCCTTGGCACGTTCCGTCTCATTGCTCCGCTTTGCTATAAATCTTAGATGTTCTATCCGGGTTGTAAGCATCGAATGAGTTTGTATACAAGTAGGGATTGGTCTTGTGAGTCCAATTCTATTAGACTCTATGTTGTGGCCATTCATATAGTCGCGAATGTATAAGCACGCACATGTTGTCTCTCCACGGGATCCCCTCAAAACATGAGGCGGGGTATACAAGGCAGCCAGAGTGCTAGGTCCGAACCCCAACATGCCTGGGAATCCTTCTTATTTTCATCGGATGTCTCCGAGATTTCAAAAGGATATCCTTACCTTTGCTCTGAAAGGATGTCAACGCCTCAAGAAGAGGTCAAAGTGGAGAAAATTTCGTCTGAAGGACACAGGTTGGAGGCCACGCCCTCTCAAAAGCTGACATTGTAGAGGAGGGGAAGGCCTAGAAAAAATAAGGAAGTAGGAGGAAGCCACATCTTGAATGAGCTAAGTGCATACCCGACCGCTGAGGAGTTCATGATGCATGCTGCCCGACTAGAGCCCATCGGGACTGCGAGTCGAGGAAGCGGGAGCCGAATGTGAAGGACAGGGGTATCCAGTTCTAACGTTGAAAACCCCAATCAACAACTAGAGCAGGAAAAAATTTCCATAGCCGAACTTTATCAAGAAAATAGAGAATTGCGGAGGTAACTGGCGGTGCAGAACCAGGAGGTATCAACACCACCAGGTCGCGAAGGAAGCACAAAGTGGCTCAAGAGACAGCTTTGGGAATCACAAGATACGATTGTGCAGCTGTGTAAAGCGTGAAGGATGATGGAGGAGGAGAACATAAGAATGTGTCAAGGTGCACAGAGCAGTCCGGGAGAATTTGCGTGTGCAGGAGATACATGATGGGAGGACCCTTGTTTTGTATTCTCGGAAGTGATGCATGTTTTGATAGTTTTCCCTATTTGTTGTGAGAATTTTCACATTCTCGATGTAATTGGGTTGGTTTCCCAAGGTGTTGTTAGTGTTTGTTTTATGTAACCTAAGCCCGATGGGAGCCTTAATATATGAAATTTTGAAAATGTTTTGCCTAAACAGATTCTAGTCATATCAGTTGAAAGCATCGTGTTTCCTCTTTGCGTGTAAATCTACCGCGTTCTTATTCAAGCTTCTCATAATTATGTGATTTTGTAATTATCGTTGTCCTGAGTTATTTTGTAAGTTCATTTATATTTTCCTTTAGACACTTCCGATGCCAAATGATGTTGACGTGGTGTTACTAACTCGGGGCTTATTAAAAACCTAGAACTCAGCTCGTGGGTAAGGGTTGCACTCGGGACTTTGTTTACGTCGATTACGCTAAATTGAGCTAGATATTGCGACTTCCGACGTTGGTGAGTATCAGGGATCGATGTTCAAAATCAACGCATAGTTTCTTCAGGGTTTATCATCATTCAAAACTCCCGATGCTGAAAACGTCACAGAGATCGACGATTATTATTTCATTTTTTCGTTCAATGCTTATTCTTTTAACTTTCACCGATGTCGAATTGATCAGTCATTGATGATATTCTTGGCGGTGCTTGTCATGTAGTTAAGACTCCCATCTGCCTACACCGATGGAGGTTGGGTCTCGACTACTTTGGTCCTCTCGGGTGAAATTTTTCACCTCTAATCCTTCCCGATGTCGAATTCCTTTAGTGCGTCGGGGAGAAGTTTTAGTTGTCGGTTCTTTAATTAAACGTTAGTCTTTGTTAATTCATGATGTTTTTCGCATTCCCGAGCAACTTTGAAAGACTTAAAATGAAAAACAGAAGATGAGAAAACGCAACATTTTCATACTAAGATCGAATTAGATATTCACAAGAGATCAAGTTGTACCCAAAAAGTGAAATTTGACGTAGAATTTTTAGGGTGTTTTGAGTGCTCAACAAATGGTGATTCACTGGGCGAAAGAAGAATCTATGTTCCTTCCTTAGGGCTTGGATGATACAGAAGCAGGTGGAGAAATTAACTGGTTTTGAATCCGAGCCTCTTTTACCCTTTCATTTTGAACTTCTTTGGTTGATGCTTTCGAGTCTTCCCGTGGAGTTTTAACCTTTATTCCTCCTTCGTTTCTTGTAGCCATGACTCATTCCCTTTTTACAATAGTTTAGAAAAGAATTCACTGGCATGAAGCCTTTAGTTACATCTACTCACTTGCTTTAGTGTTTCTCCACTGCCAATGAGAATCCATAGCCCCAGTGGAGTCACCCCAACTTCACAGACCTTGCTCCGCTGCTAGCGAGCGTCCATAGCCCCAACGAAGATATATTCATACCCTCTCCTACTGTTCACTCTTTTGATAATATTAAATTTATTTCATCATGATGCCCCAAGCGAGTGGGAGAGGATGACATCTATTTATTTTGCAAGGTGAGATGGTTAAGATGGATCCTTTGCTATATTTTTCATCTGGTTTCATGTAGTCCTTTCCAGATTTCCTTATTTCCCTTAAGGTCTTACCAAACCACCGAGCAGACACTTCTCACATTTCTCCAAAGTTGTTTGTTTACAAAGGTTAGATAAAGGACTCCTCAAAGCAACCACAATCTCCTTGATGCTTCTCGTGTTGTATGTGAGAGATGAGTTTGGAACGGAGCTCATTACGTTGCATGAATTAAGGTCAACTGTTGTTTTGCTAAACGCACCTTTCAAAAGTGCAGAAAAACTAGAAATCTAAAGAAAACAAAAAAAAAAGTATTTCGTGATCATGAAAACACTCAAACAAAACATAACAACACACACACACACACACACACACACACACACACACACACACACACACACACACACACACACACACATATATTTTTAAGTTATTGAAAAAATTGTTTTAGGGCTTGGCCACTAACTGGGAGGGCATTAGGTTTCCCCCTCAAATTATGCAATTGAGAAGTGCCTGCCCCAATTTTCTCAGCCACCTGGAAAGGTCGGAAGGCATGAGCAGGTCAAGATCCCATATTAGCATGGATGTATCTTGTGGTGGATCAAGCTCTTCCTGGTCAGGAATATTCATAATTGAACTGCTTGATCGTTCGGTCAGGAAGACTTCGTCTAGAAACCAATTGGCTATCAAATTCATGGCATGCACCCATTGAGGGCAGTCTCTTTCAGAGTGGTTTTCCTTATGATACATACATAAAGAATCATATGCCACATTCCCTAGATCGATATTTAAGTTGGCAGGGGGAGGTTCAATCGCCTTGAACGGTGGGTTCCTTTTAAAGAAAGGCTTGTAGCGCCTCTGGCCTTAGTTTCCTTCCCTTGCGTTTCTCTTCATGTCTATGATCTCATTTGATAGTTTCTTAACCATGCGTTGTAGATCTTCTATGCCTCCATTACCTTTGTCGGGAGTCTGTTCTGCTTGTTTCCCCGACGTTCTAGTCAAAAGGAGTCTTCTCTTGGGAGGAGGTTGAGCTTCTTTCTTAACTAATGAAACCTGACCTTCTTTACACCCTTTCATATGGAATTCTATCATTTTGGCTTTGTCGAAATTCTTAGGTAGGGTTCATTTAACATCCCTTTTTACGAACATGGAAATGGAAGATGGGAGATCATTAACATAAACTTCGATTTGGAATTCCTGAGTTGGCTTAGCTTCGGACTGGAACTTGTTCAAGATAGTCGTGAATATTTGATTGAAGTCTTTGACCCTTTCTTTCGAAGTCATGGTGGCAGCAAACAACTTGGCCATCAGAGCTCCCATAGTAGTTTCTTAGACAAATTTGTCCAGAAAATATTTCTGGAACTTCATCCAACTAGTTATAGATCCTATTGGCAGGTTGAAGTAGCACGTGGAAGCCGAATTTTCAAACATATAGGGGAAAATTTTGCATACTACGTCTTCATGTTGGACGTTCATAAGCCTAATCGCTAGTATAAATTTCTTGATATGATCTTCAGGCAACCCAGAGGTTTCGGGATCGAACTTAGGAAGAAACTTCTCTGGATGACGAGGACAGTTATGAACTGGTCCTGGGAGGGCCAAAGCATCTCTATCTAACCAGGTTTGGTTGTTTAGAGGTGGGTTCCCCCTTTATCATTATGGTCATTGTTTCCTTTCATCTCTTCAAACTCTGATTTAAACTCTTCCTCTTCTGAAAAATCGTACGGTTCAGAGATGTCGTCGGTTGGCGTTTCAGGTATCAAATCAAGAGGTTCTTGGATTTTGGTGATCAAAAAATCTATTAAGTCTTCTACTGAGTGTACAAAAACCTTGTCGGGATTACTAACCACTAGTCTGCTTTGTTTTTTTCTTTGAGGGAGTATGGGAGCTAAGGACAATGTACCGATATGCTGGGTGTAGGATCTTGTGATTATTCTGAACTGATTTACTTCCTCGTGAGGAAGAGCGTAATGTATTTCAGGGTGAAAAGTTTCTTCCTCAAGCCGGGGTGAGTTACTCATTCCAGGAGTACTTAGCGTGTGTGGGCTGTCTTGGGAATGAATAGCCATGCATGTGGGCTGTTTTGAATCTATGGGCTGCTTGAAATAATCTGTAGAATATACATCCAACCATTCATTCTCAAGCCCTCCTTCTAGTGCCAATTCTATTGATGGGTCTTAAATCCTTTCACTCAATAGTAGGAACCAAACTCACCACCAAGGCCCAATTAGACTTTGCATCATTTAATAGTGGAATGGTTCTCCAGATTTTGTGATCCAACCAAATTATCGATCGGCTTTACGTTTTCTTATGAAGCCTCTTCCTTAAGTTTGGACTATTCTCTTTTTAATATTTTCTCTTGGGTGGGACCGATATGAGATGTAAGTCAGTATAAACCAACTTGGCAACAAAAATGGAATTAATCTTAACTAAGGGGGAAGAGGTTGAACTTGGGATAACCCGCTGCTGAAGCATGCAGACGACAATTTTATACCATAGGGCCTAGTACTAATAAGTTAACCATGCGAGAATCCAATTAATGTCTGAGATACTAACTACTAGAAAGAAAACACATATGCAATGAGATAATGGCAAGAAACTAATTCATCTACCAGAACCATTCTTTACATAATAACACAACGATTCATCTTCATCATTAAAACGAAGAACAACAAAACATTGCACCAGATAACCTGAACACATAATTAATTCCTCTTACTCATTACAACATCATTCATGAAACATGATAAGAAATAGTTCTTCTCCACGTCCAATCACACATGCAGTTGATGAAAATAACTTGTCTTTGGTCTAGAAGGACTTCTCAATTAAAAGCAGCTTCAAAATAATTCTTAACAACCAGAAAGAAAGAGTTCTTTCCATAACCATTGACCCCTAAATAATTGGTCGATGTCTTTATTTATAATATAAAGTTCATTTGAAAACAGTGACTAAGTGCAGTTTAAGCAAAGAAAAATATGCGACGTGGGGTCATCTTCTAACAACTTATTTAATAGTCAACTCAAGATAGTTCTTTGAAAGGATGAATTTTATCATACTCAGACCAACTGGTAAACAGTTCTTCGTAGGTTTGAGCCCATGGAAACTAGTGTTGTTCCATCAGAGCCACATATATCCCTTTGATGTCCATCGCATGCGTCCAGTAGTTCGCTAGACTGGAGTTTAACTGATGTAGCACAGTTCGAGCTCTAATCAGATGGTCCATAAATCGTTGCACTTGCCCTGGTACTGCATCGATCATCTTCACGATATCTTCGACCCACAGTGAATATCGCTTGGCATGCGACTCGACTATGTCACACAAGTCGACAAAGTTTTTGGGGGTGGAAAAATCAGGGAGTCCTCTATCCTTCATCGCTTCGTTGATCTTACCCCAATGTTTCCTTTGGGTTCCTTGGCGAGGTTATGGAGAAAAATTTGTTCGGTAGTCGGAGAGATATTTCTAAGGACGAACACGCTGTCTCTCCATGGGATCCCCTCAAAACACGAGACGGGGTGCGCGATGCAGCCAGAGCGCCATGTCCGAACCCCAACATGCCTGGGACTCCTTATTGTCATAACGTGTCTCTGAGATTTCAAAAGGAGATCCTTACCTTTTCTCCGAAACAATGTCAACGCCTCAAGCGGAGGTTGAAGTGAAGAAAATTTCTTCTGAAGGACACAGGTTGGAGGCCACGCCCTAAAAAAATCCAACACCGCGGAGGAGGGGAAGGCCCAGAAAAAATAAGGAAGTAGGAGGAAGCCACATCTTGATTGAGCTAAGTGCATACCCGTCCGCTAAGGAGTTCATGATGCATGCTACCCATATAGAGCCCGTCGGGACTGCTAGTTGAGGAAGCGGGAGCTGAATGTGAAGGACAGAGGTATCCGGTTCTAACGTTGAAAACCCCAATCAACAGTTAGAGTAGGCACAACTTTCCATAGCCAAAATTTATCAATAAAATAGAGAATTGCGGAGGCAACTCGCGACATAGAACTAGGAAGTATCAACACCACCAGGTTGTGAAGGAAGCACAAATTGGCTCAAGAGGTAGCTTCAGGAAGCACACGATATGATTGTGCATCTATGCAAAGCATAGAGGATGATGGAGGAGGAGAACATAAGAACGTTGCAAGGTGCACAGAGCAGTCCTGGAGAAGGTCCGTGTGCAGGAGATACATGATGGGTGGACCCTTGTTTTGTATTCTCGGAAGTGATGCATGTTTTGATAGTTTTCCCTATTTGCTGTGAGAATTTTCACGTTCTCGATGTAACCAGATCAGTTGGCTAGGGTGTTGTTAGTGTTTGTTGTATGTAACCTAAGCCTGGCAGGAGCCTTAATATATAAAATTTTGAAAATGTTTTTCCTGAACATATTCTAGTCATAGCAGTTGAAATCATCGTGTTTCCTCTTTGCGCATAAATATACCATGTTCTTATTCAAGCTTATCGTAATTATGTGATTTTGTAATTACCGTTGTCCTGAGTTATTTTGTAAGTTGATTGATATTTTCCTTTAGAAACTTCCGATGCCGAATGATGTCGACATGGCATTACTGACTTGGGCTTATTAAAAACCTAGAACTCAGCTCGTGGGTAAGGGTTGCACTCGAGACTTCGTTTACGTCGATTGTGATAAATTGAGATAGATATTGTGTCTGTCGACGTTGGTGAGTATCGGGGATAGGCGCTCAAAATCAACGCATAGTTTCTTCGGGGTTTATCATCCTTCAAAACTCTCGATGCCGAAAATGTCCCAGAGATTGACGATTATTATTTCGTTTTTTCATTCAATGCTTATTCTTTTAAATTTATTTGATGCTCAATTGATCGGTAATCGATGATATTATTGGTGGTGCTCGTCACGTAGTTAAGAATCCCATCTTCCGACAACGATGTAGGTCGGGGCTCGACTACTTTGGTCCTCTCGAGCAAAATTTGTCACCTCTAATCCTTCCCGATGCCGAATTCTTTTAGTGCGTTGGGGATAAGTTTTGGTTGTCAGTTCTTTAATTAAATGTTAGTATTTGTTAATTCATGATGATTTTCGCATGCCTGAGCAACTTTGAAAGACTTAAAATGAAAGATAGAAGACGAGAAAATGCAACATTTTCATACTAAGATCGAATTAGACATTCACTAGAGATCAAGTGGTACCCAAAAAGTGAAATTTGACGTAGACTTTTTAGTGTGTATTGAGTGCTCAACACAACCCAATCAGAATTAGTAAAACATATGAGATCTAATGTATATTCTGCTGCATACTGAATCCAAAAGGTGATGGTTCCCTGAACGTATCGAAGGATACGCTTTGCAACCTTCCAATGTAGCTCATATGGATCCTCCATGAACCTGGAAACTATGCCAACTACATAGGAGAGGTTTGGTATGGAGTGTGTGAGATACAACAAGATCCCCACTAGCTGTCTGTATAGTGTGTTTTCACCCAGTGGAGTGTCCCCACCATCCTCAAGTTTGACTCATGATAGGAAAGGAGTCGGAGCAGACTTGTAGTCTGTCATGTGAAATCTGTCAAGGAGATCTCAAGCATACGTGGCCCAAGACACTTTGATGTCTGATGCATCCTGATTGATCTCGAGTCCAAGGAAGAAGTGTAGTGGACCCATTTCCGTCATCAAGAACCTGTCATGTAGAATCCTCTTGACTGCAACAATCGCTGAAGTCGAGCAACCAATGATCAACAAATCATCAACATACAAAACTAAGAGTAGAAGTGAATCAACCGCCTGAGCATGTAGACGTTCATGTCTTATTTACAACTTACAAAGTTCCGTGACAAAAGGTAGGAGTCCATATTGGCATACCATGCCCTCGGAGCCTGCTTGAGACCATAAAGATATTTCTTCAGTCGACAGACTAAAGAGGAATCCTGCATAAATCCCTGGGGATGCTCCATATAGATCTCCTCAGAGAGATCGCCATGAAGAAATTCATTCTTCACATCCATCTGATGGACTTCCCATCCCTTGGCCTCCACAATGGAAAGTTCCAAATGTATGGAATCCATATCCACTACTAGAGTGAAGGTCTCATCACAGTGAATGCCATGCACCTACTGAAATCCTTTGGCAACAAGCATGTCTTTGTATCTGCTAATCTGTCCATCCGCTGCACTCTTGTTCCTATAGACCCATTTGCATCAAACAAGTATCCTTCCAGAAGGAAGGGAACCAGATCCCAATTCTGTTTCTCGAGGAGGGAGTTGTACTCCTCTTGCATGGTAGATTCCCAAAATGGATTTCCAACAGCCTCGCCATAAGACTGTGGATATGAAGACTGAAACAAGAAAATATTCTTGGAGGGAAATGGTTTAGTGGAAGTGAGTGAAATAGGAGGCTCCTTGAAATCAGATCGAGTCCTCCTAGTATCGGATGGATCACCGAAAAGATCCACTACATCTTGAAGAGTAGTATGTGCCCACTTGGGCCTCTGCTCTGGCTCTGAATCTGCATCTGACTGTACTGACTCTGTATCTGGATCATTTGAGTCCTTTGAATAAAAAATCTCACCCAAGGAAGATTCGACATATGCATGCTCATCATATCAGACAGGTGGAAGAATGAAGGTGTCTGCTTGCGGTTGTTGAGGTACATGCGAGACACTTTCCTCAAATTGGACACTTCGCTCAATGATGATACGGTCCGAGGAAAGATCAATAAGTCTATATTGCTTCACACTGTCAGGGTGTCCAACAAAGATACACTCAATTCTCTATGGATCAAGTTCCTTCCTCTTTTCAGAGGGAATCCGAGCCCATGCACGTGAACCGAAAATACAAAAGTGGGTCACTTCCGGTTTGAGGCTCCTCCAAGCCTCATAGGGGGTATTATCCTTGACATATCTATGGGGAGATCTGTTTTGGATGTAGGTTTCACAATTAAGTTCTTTTTCCCATAGTATCTATGGTAGTGACTTTGCATGTAGCATGCAAGATGCCATCCCTTTTAGAGATATGTTTTTATAATCAACAAATCTGTTTTGCTGCAAAGTATAGGGAATTGTGTGCTATAACTGAATCCATACATCATAACAAAGATTATGGATCTCATGATTGGCATACTCTCCCCCGTTATCAGTTCATAGGACTTTGATTTTATTTCCTGACTCTGTCTCAACCAGGTCCACTGGGTTATCTTGTGTAACGTCCCCTACCACCCATGCTGGGCCACGCTACACGAGAGACCACTTTTCATTCTCTCTGTGGAATACATTGTAACATACCTAGCATCCAACTGAGTTCTGCCACATAAATTTTTCGAATTGTATGCGATTAAAATATATACACATATGAATCTTGCAGAAATTTATATATAAACGTAAACAGAAAAATACATTTCGTAAATACACGGATTCATATTGAAATAAAAATAAACATATACATGCAACATATATAGGAAATACCCATGAATATAGAGACAGTTGTAACCACACATAGGATAAACTCATAAAAA
This sequence comes from Picea engelmannii, assembly GCA_009831015.1. Classification (NCBI taxonomy): domain Eukaryota; kingdom Viridiplantae; phylum Streptophyta; class Pinopsida; order Pinales; family Pinaceae; genus Picea; species Picea engelmannii. The sequence continues at coordinate 188,858 of ML809349.1, forward strand.
CAAACACGTAAATAATAATGCAACATGTAAATTTATCCCACAATTGAAACTTATCTTGGTAAGAATATCACCAACTGCGTGCAGACCTTCCACGAACCTCCGAGCCTTAGACCACACTGCTCATCACTCTCAGCAGTGGGTCACCCCCAAGTTGGGACTAAACTCCACCCGGGTAAAGGGATTCCTAACCAGGCTAATGGTTCATAGACAATAGGAAAGACTCAGTCACAGGTGCCAACTCAAACTAACAAACTACAATCCCTCATTCCCCACATGCTTGTCCCACCTAGGAAGTGTGCCCCTTCTCTGCTCAACAGTCCTTCGGCTGCCTAATCCAGGGGATCAAATTTTTCTCAAAATTCAAAGTGCTCAGAATTGCTTCAAATCAAACGGGTCCGTAGGCCTCATCATCACGAACCCAATGCAACTCATTTGGGTTCAAACAGACGTCGGATGAGAGAGATATCACATTCTGTTCAAATCGTCAAACATGCAAAAAACATGTGCTGACTGTACAGTCCGTACTGATGCTGACATGGCAGATCCGTACGACACGTGGCAGGGATGAGTTGGCAGGGCCGTATGACACATGGCAGGTGTTGGTTGGCAGTTGGACGACGAATCGTTTCTTGACACGTGGCTTGTTTGTGGTGAATGGAATGGCGACACGTGGCCCAATCAATGGCCGCCACATGTCACCCGGACAGTGGTATAAAACTTTGGTAGTCGGCAGGACTCGACCCAGCAACCTCCGGGGCAAGGGGAAGAGCTTTGGGAAGGGATGCCCAACTGACGTGCCCACATGTGTTTCTTATTATATATATGGTTTGCATTTTATTTAAGTTGCAATGTTTTGATATGCGGGTGCAGTCCGGGTCGGGACTAAGCCCCGGCCCCCGGTCATATATGTTTGCAATGTAACCATCGGCGCATGCATGTGTTCCAAACCTTTTACCATATGTTTTAAAATGTGGCCCCTTTTTGTATGAGTGCGCGGTCACATGGTGACTCATATGCCCACGGGTTTTGGCGGTTAGGGGCTAGGGATGCCCTAACCATCCTATAGTTTGCACCATTTTGCGGTTGTGCCCGGTGCTGGGTTTTAACACAAATATGCACGTTGGGGCTAGGTTGAGGAGATAGAGGTGCATTTTGGCGATCCAGAGACAACAAGTTTGAAGGGGAACTTCTAGGAAGCCCATCTTCTTCAATTTTTGGCCAAACGAGGTGCCGAAAAAGCCCAGCTAGGGGTTTTAGGACATTCTGAAGCCATTGGAGCCATCTATTTGGCATCTTGAGCATTGTAAAGCACATATTTTTAGCACTTTTATCAAATAATACAAAAGATCCATTGGAAGCTGGACCAGGAGATGTAGCCCAAGAGAGGGGTGAACTCCTTTATCATTTGCTATGTTATGTGTTTTCTATTAACTGTTATTTGCTGTTGTTTATATTCATCTTGAATGTGTAATCTCTATAAAAGTTGTGTGCAAAATTGATCCATTTGCATAATAACACTTGAATTAAAACTTGCAAATATTTTCAAGAATACAAGTCTTTATCATTTTCAGATCAAGTTGGTATCAGAGCTTAGGTTTTTGAAGACTTGATTATTTGCAAGTGTTTTGTTTTTTGATGCTCACAAGGTTGAAACTCACAAGAGGAGAAGGTCAAATTGTAGAGACAATTTCTAATCCTTCAAGAAGAAAGATTATATCATCACCTCAAGCTTCAAGGACGCATTCACCAAGTATGGCTCATGAAGAGAGTCATGAACATATTCCTACAGAAGATGAAGATCTCAGAAAGGCTTTCATGGAAATGAGAGAAATGATGAAACTCTTGATGGAAGAAAGGAATACAAGG